>OW121740.1:106483933-106684655 GCA_933228675.1 Stomorhina lunata
AAAATTGAGGGCAATATTGAAAGATTTTGAATTTCCTATTTTAGAGAATTCTCCCTCGTATTTTTTAATTTTTTTTTTTTTTTAACTCGAATAAACTCTTAATAAACTTTAATTTTTGAAAATTTTCCTATAAAAATAGGAAATTTTTGAAAATTTTCCTATAAAAATAGGAAATTTTTGAAAAATTTCCTATAGAAAAAGGAAATTTTTGAAAAATTTCCTATAGAAAAAGGAAATTTTTGAAAAATTTCCTATAGAAATAGGAAATTTTTGAAAAATTTCCTATAGAAATAGGAAATTTTTGAAAAATTTCCTATAGAAATAGGAAATTTTTGAAAAATTTCCTATAGAAATAGGAAATTTTTGAAAAATTTCCTATAGAAATAGGAAATTTTTGAAAAATTTCCTATAGAAATAGGAAATTTTTGAAAAATTTCCTATAGAAATAGGAAATTTTTGAAAAATTTCCTATAGAAATAGGAAATTTTTGAAAAATTTCCTATAGAAATAGGAAATTTTTGAAAAATTTCTTATAAAAAAAGAAAATTTTTTAAAATCCATGGTTTAAGCCAATAGTTAGTAAAAATTGAGGGCAATATTAAAAGATTTTGAATTTCCTATTTTAAAGAATTCTCCCTTGTATATTTTTTTTTTAACTCGAATAAACTCTTAATAAACTTTAAAAAATGTTTTATTTCTAGAATTACTTAAAATATCAATTTAAGACAATCAAATTGTTTACTCCTTTGACTGCTTTTGAGGTCACCAAAAATGTAATTTTCTTAATTTGAAACTAGTGATAAAAACAATACCCAAAATGTCGTTTTGTTATTTTTTCAAAATAATATTTGGAACAATTTGGTTTTGAGAAAAAAAAATCGAAACAACGGGCTAATCTGTGATTTATATTTATGCTGTCAGACTATAATTTATCACTTGAAAACATTTAAGCTGCAATCAATCATTTCTAACAAAAATATATACAAACATACAGACATATAAAGACCAAAAACTTTGCAAATAAATATATACATATCGCCAAGGAAAATTAAACATGATTTAAAGAAAATTTGTTAAATTTTAGAGCTTATCAATATAGTCGAAAGAATTATGTGGATTCTGAACACTTCTATATGAAATGACATCCTTTGAAGACATTTGCCATTTAAACCGACGTTATTCTGCACATACATACATAGAAATTACAGTGGCAAAAAAAGTTCATACATACTTAGATTTTTCAAAACCTCACAAATATTGTTAAAAACTATTCTTTTATTTTTATTGTTTCGTATTGGGTTTTGTCAGTTTTCCCAATGTTTTTTTAGTTTTTTTTCTCAACTCACTTCTGTTCTATTTATTTGAAAAGTGCTCGTAACAAACAACCAATCTGTAAGATTCGTTTTTGTCAAAATAGAAATTTTTCGTTGGAATAAAAATGTTTATAAAAACCACGCGACATTCGATTTGTCTGAGTGAGTAAAAAATTAGGGCAACCCTTATTTGACAGAAATTCAAAATGTTTCAACTTTGTTTTGTAAAAATTTCCCTTACAAGACATCTCAAGAATGAATTTTTTAATGTTGGCTTCCAGTGTATAAACCAAAATTACTTATGAAATAAGCCAAGCTCTTCATTTTAGCTAAAAAGATTCAAATGATCGCAAAACCAATTCTTGGGTTAGCTTTAATCGTTGTCATGGATGAGAGTGAAAACTTTGAATCCATTCCAATGTAAGGGTCATCCTGATATGCATATTTAAAATACAACTTTTTAAAACCATTTTTCTATGGAAGTGAATTTGGTTTTAGTTATGTTCATATTTTGCTTTATTTACCGAAATAAATATTTCAATGTCAACATCGGATTATGATTTTTTTTTTTTTTAATAAAACAATTGTTAGATACAAAAAATATATACTCCCACAGTTATTAATGATTTGGAAGATATTTCTCGCCACTACTAGTGGAAAAATTTTAAGTTTTTATTTATAAAAGTTGAAGGTTAAATTTTTTATAAAATCTTATAAATTTGGCAATATATTTAAAAGAATATTCAAACACTTCCTTTGAATTATATAGAAAATTTAACATAAACATAAAATTTTTCACATTTCTTAAAAAAGTGAAAAATTTTCATTTCAATGCATTTGAATAAATTTTTAGAATTAAAAATATTTCATATATGAAAGAGAAGGTAGACATATAAGGTTTCCCAAAGAGTTTATCCATAAATGTAATTATAATTAAAAAAAAAAAACATTTCTTAAAGAATATTTTTGAATATTAAGTTGAAACTTAACAAGTAAGAGTGTTATATTCGGCTGTGCTGAATCTTATATACCCACCAAATTGTGTTAAAATTAGAAACATATCTAACATATCTACGAGGGTGCAGCTAATTCAAAATATGCTAGTGAGTGTTGTTAGTAAAAGCTTTGGACTAAATTCGGTAGCAGAAGCTTTATGATTCACCATGTAAAAGTACGTAAGTGGTTTTCCTAGTGTTTACTTGCACAAAATATAGTCTCATAACCGGGAATAGTATTATATTAATAAGCTGTTATATAGTAACACGTCAGCTCCATATATTTTGTAAGAAGTTTTTATTACATCCACCTTATAAATATATATGTAGTCTGGAATTAACATTTATTGATAGCTATCTAATTTCGTAGCTGTCATAGTTTCTAATTTAATAGCTTTTAACTGGCCTTTGCTACATTTTTTTGGTTTCCGGGAGTGTTTTTAATATGAAAGCTATAGTCAAATATGACCCGATTCTTTCAAAATTTGATATATTGACTCATGTGTTTCCCGGGGCGGGGTTATATGGGAGATCTAACTAAATGTGAACAGATTTCGCCCATTTTCAGTACACAACTTCTGTTACATATCAAAAATACTTTTGTACGTTTTTGTCTCTCTAGCTCTTGCAGTTAAAATTTCCTATTTTTAAAGGAAATTTTTCAAAAATTTCCTATTTTTATAGGAAATTTTTCAAAAATTTCCTATTTTTATAGGAAATTTTTCAAAAATTTCCTATTTTTATAGGAAATTTCTCAAAAATTTCCTATTTTTATAGGAAATTTCTCAAAAATTTCCTATTTTTATAGGAAATTTTTCAAAAATTTCCTATTTTTATAGGAAATTTTTCAAAAATTTCCTATTTTTATAGGAAATTTTTCAAAAATTTCCTATTTTTATAGGAAATTTTTCAAAAATTTTCTATTTTTATAGGAAATTTTTCAAAAATTTCCTATTTTTATAGGAAATTTTTCAAAAATTTCCTATTTTTATAGGAAATTTTTCAAAAATTTCCTATTTTTATAGGAAATTTTTCAAAAATTTTCTATTTTTATAGGAAATTTTTCAAAAATTTCCTATTTTTATAGGAAATTTTTCAAAAATTTCCTATTTTTATAGGAAATTTTTCAAAAATTTCCTATTTTTATAGGAAATTTTTCAAAAATTTCCTATTTTTATAGGAAATTTTTCAAAAATTTCCTATTTTTATAGGAAATTTTTCAAAAAGTTCCTATTTTTATAGGAAATTTTTCAAAAATTTCCTATTTTTATAGGAAATTTTTCAAAAATTTCCTATTTTTATAGGAAATTTTTCAAAAATTTCCTATTTTTATAGGAAATTTTTCAAAAATTTCCTATTTTTATAGGAAATTTTTCAAAAATTTCCTATTTTTATAGGAAATTTTTCAAAAATTTCCTATTTTTATAGGAAATTTTTCAAAAATTTTCTATTTTTATAGGAAATTTTTCACAAATTTACTATATATTGAAGGAAATTTTTCAAAAATTTCCTATTTTTATAGAAAGTTTTTCAAAAATTACCTTTTTTTATAGGAAATTTTTCAAAAATTTTCTATTTTTATAGGAAATTTTTCAAAAATTTTCTATTTTTATAGGAAATTTTTCAAAAATTTTCAATTTTTATAGGAAATTTTTCAAAAATTTCCTATTTTTATAGGAAACTTTTCAAAAATTTTCTATTTTTATAGGAAATTTTTCAAAAATTTCCTATTTTTATAGGAAATTTTTCAAGAATTTCCTATATTTATAGGAAATTTTTAAAAAATTTCCTATTTTTATAGGAAATTTTTCAAGAATTTCCTATTTTTACAGGAAATTTTTCAAGAATTTCCTATTTATATAGGAAATATTTCAAAAATTTCCTATTTTTATAGGAAATTTTTCAAAAATTTTCTATTTTTATAGGAAATTTTTCAAAAATTTCCTATTTTTATAGGAAATTTTTCAAAAATTTCCTATTTTTATAGGAAATTTTTCAAAAATTTCCTATAAAAATAGAAAATTTTTGAAAAATTTTCTATAAAAATAGGAAATTTTTCAAAAAGTTCCTATTTTTATAGGAAATTTTTCAAAAATTTCCTATTTTTATAGGAAATTTTTCAAAAATTTCCTATTTTTATAGGAAATTTTTCAAAAATTTCCTATTTTTATAGGAAATTTTTCAAAAATTTCCTATTTTTATAGGAAATTTTTCAAAAATTTCCTATTTTTATAGGAAATTTTTCAAAAATTTCCTATTTTTATAGGAAATTTTTCAAAAATTTCCTATTTTTATAGGAAATTTTTCAAAAATTTCCTATTTTTATAGGAAATTTTTCAAAAATTTCCTATTTTTATAGGAAATTTTTCAAAAATTTCCTATTTTTATAGGAAATTTTTCAAAAATTTCCTATTTTTATAGGAAATTTTTCAAAAATTTCCTATTTTTATAGGAAATTTTTCAAAAATTTTCTATTTTTATAGGAAATTTTTCAAAAATTTCCTATTTTTATAGGAAATTTTTCAAAAATTTCCTATATAAATAGGAAATTTTTCACAAATTTACTATATATTGAAGGAAATTTTTCAAAAATTTCCTATTTTTATAGAAAGTTTTTCAAAAATTACCTATTTTTATAGGAAATTTTTCAAAAATTTTCGATTTTTATAGGAAATTTTTCAAAAATTTTCTATTTTTATAGGAAATTTTTCAAAAATTTTCAATTTTTATAGGAAATTTTTCAAAAATTTCCTATTTTTATAGGAAACTTTTCAAAAATTTTCTATTTTTATAGGAAATTTTTCAAAAATTTCCTATTTTTATAGGAAATTTTTCAAGAATTTCCTATATTTATAGGAAATTTTTAAAAAATTTCCTATTTTTATAGGAAATTTTTCAAGAATTTCCTATTTTTACAGGAAATTTTTCAAGAATTTCCTATTTTTATAGGAAATTTTTAAAAAAATTTTTCAAAAATTTTCTATTTTTATAGGAAATTTTTTAAAAATTTCCTATTTTTATAGGAAAATTTTCAAAAATGTCCTATTTTATAGGAAGTTTTTATATAACATTTTTCAAAAAGTTCCTATTTTTATAGGAAATTTAAAAAATTCTATTTTTATAGGAAATTTTTCAAAAATTTCTTATTTTTATAGGAAATTTTTTAAAAATTTCATATTTTTATAGCAAATTTTTCAAAAATTTTAAATTTTAAAAGTTTATATTTTTTTTTTCCAAGAATGTTATTGTTTCGTATTGTGATATTTATGACGTCAACCTATTTTGGCACATTTTGATTTTTTTCTAACCACTGGATCTTGGTTCTAATATTCATGTAATGGCCCTTTTACATGATTATTAGCACAAATATCTTATACAATTTAATTCAACTTAATTTTCAGATGTACATATACCTTAAAGTTATTATTTAATTTGTACAAAAGCCAAACCGTTCTAATTTACTTTTAAGTATTAAAGGAGATATTAAAAATGTAGAATTAATAAGAGGAAAACCATCACATGTCAAAAAGTTTAAGGTAAATGAAGAAATCTACTTTCCCTTAGAACACTTAACATAAATAAGTGTTAAGTATTTCCAACAATTTTCCGGAACACTGACTACTTACAAAAGCGAGACAATGAAAAACAGCAAAAAAAAAAAAACAATTTAGCATATTGCAATGCCACCGTCAATGGCATGACGGTTTAAGCCTTTAAAATCCCCGCTCATGTCACGATCATAGCATTCAATGAGAGGAAAGTGACAACATTTGGGCTAAAATAACACAATCAAATCACATGTACCAGAAATAGATTCGTATTGCATTTAATGACAATACACCAGAAACTTTAACATATTTTCGGAAAAAAAAGAAAAGTAAAACCAAACGTATACCAACATAATATAAGTATGACATTAAACCATAAAGACAAACTTGCATAAATGTAACCAAATATGAATTAATATTTTCCTGGCACTTTCGTGTGTGCATAGATAAATGTCTGCATAAATATAAGTGTATGGGTAAATTTAAGCACTTCTAACAAAAAATATTCTTATGTGAGTGCATATGTGGATATTTATATTCTTTACCTACAAATATTTTTATACTTATATATAAATTTTTGGCAACAAAATTAACGAACTTTAACATTTACCAGAGTGTTTTCCGTTAAAGACATCCTGCATAAGACACTCAAGCGACATTTATTTATTGCCTGGATTTGTAAATGTTGGAATGTTACTTACATTCCTAAATAGGCACACATACACATTTACAGCTGCATAATATACCCTGCAGTTCCAAATTGAAGAAAGTTTTTTAAAAGTAGTGGATTTTCTAGTCAATTTCTGGCATAAGTTAGAAATTAATGATAATATCAGGATCACTTAAATAATTCCACATGTCACAATTACCAGGCATTCTACTAGTTTTGACAATATTCCTTGAATCTGAGACTATTGGGTCCATAGAAACGATTGCACATAGGAAAACCTTTGCAATATAGAAAATGACAACCTGTGAGAAGACATTTATAGCGAATGTTTTTCATTCCTTCACTTTGTTTGTAGGTTTGTATGTGTTTAAATGAAATTGTATATATTTTGGAACAGGTATAAATTGCACAGTGGGTTGGATTATAAGATAGTTGTTTTTACGATTAAGATACTTGATTTATCGTATTCCGCTAATATTTTTGCCCAATATTTTTTGCTTTTGACTTTTTTCTTTAAATCAGCTACTATTAGAGGGGGTGGCCACCATTGCTATCTTGGCTCTTCTACTGCAAACATCTAACAAACAGTTATACCAGAATTTACTGTTGACAATATGGTCAATCCGGTTCTCGGTTTTCTTGTTAGGTTAAATGCAAGTAATTTCGGGGATTTCTTAATATCAACCTCTAGTGTCTCCGATTGTCATACCCTAATTATTGGCACTGTATGCTCCTAAATGTTCATTAAAGTATATATATATATTTTTTTATTTAGGACCACTACTTAGGGGATGATCCCTACTTATGCGATGCATTGTGTTGGAGCTAGGAAAATAGGTTGTGGAAGGCAGGAAAGATGGAGTAGTGTTTGTGAACATTTAATTTGAATTTGCCTATATTGAAACTGGCAGGGAAAACATCTGCGAGGAGCAAATTCCATATAAGAAAGAATTTTCTCTGTAGTTTGTTATTCAGTCTACCGACCACGAAGGAATAAGCTCTAACAGAATAATGTGTATTGCTTAAAAAAGTCCGAGTTTTGGAAACAAGTTCTCTGATTTTGCTAGAGCTCATTCCAAAGCAGTAACGATAGAACAGTGAGACACAAACCACATTGCGACGGTGTTCCAGTGAATCAATAGAGTTGGATACCCTACTTTCATTGATAAGCACTTTCGTCCTCTCCTGCACTCGGTCGAGAAGTTCTAAAATAGACCGGCTCATATATGAGAGTTATATTTCATTATCGGTCGGAAGTAGGTGGTGTAAACATTGAAATGAGGTAAAGTATCTCTTGCACCGTTTTAGAAAACCGAGGCACTTGAAAGCTTCTTTCGACACTTGAAAGATATGCTTTGTCCAACGCACATCACATTGAATTCTTATGCAAAGAACATCAAGAGCATCTGATTCCTCAATATGCACACCACCCATTTATACAGATGATGTTACATTTTGCGTTTATGTGCAAACATGCAACATTGAGATTAAAATTAAATCAATTCCCATGAACTCGTTCTGAAATTGTCTCTTAATCGTGGTTTAATGAAATCTTGGCCTACGATTGAATGAATATGAATGGCGTATATGGGATTGGATGTTTGACATAGAAGGTGTTTTATAAATATAAGAAATAAAGTAGGAGAAAGAACAGAGCCTTGCGGTGCCCCTGAATTAATCTTGAACTCGTTTGAAGAGAACCTATCTAATAAGTTTTGATAGAATTCAAACACCTTGAAAATATCCAGAACCACAACTTTTCTTTTGACAAAACGGTGTATTGATTGGCACAATTTTTCCGATAGGAAAGCTAGTAGGTCTCCCATAGAGCGTCCTTTACGGAACCCATACTGGCGGTCGCTTAGTAGGTTGTTAGAGTCTAGATATTTAACAAGATTGTGATTAACCACACTCTAAAAAACTTTGGAGAGTGCAGAACAAATAGCAATTGGGCAGTAATTTTCAGGGTTGTTAGCTTCACCCTTTTCAGAGATTGTCGTAACATTAGCAATTTCCCTGTACCGAAGAAATGTACCGGCATGGTACAAGGTCCTGAAAAGCCTAGCTAATGAAATCGCAAGCGTTGAAGAGCACTGCTTTAAGACCAGTGCTGTAATGCCATCCGGCCCTGGAGACTTATTACTACAGATACTTATAGTTACAGATATTCTTTCGAGCTCGTGCAGAGGTTGGGTGTTTTCCATCAAGCGAGAATTGCTTGCGAATAATTCAGCTAAAAGGTTAGATATATCAAGCGGGTCTCTGAATGTTTAGTCATCCTAAAAAAGAGAAGAAATTGCATAACTCGCAATATTCTTGACTCGTTTAACAAATGACCAGCCCAGAGGAGCAGTAAAATTTTAGTACGAAGGCGTTGCTCGTTTTGAGCTTTTTCACGCCTTAATACTTTGGCACATGTACGCCTTGCCTGTTTGTGTTGCAAATCAGTAACTGGATTTTGGTTATTATGCCATTTACTGAAAGCAACCTTTTGGGATCTGACTACATATTTGCACTTCTGATTAAACCAAGTTTTTAAGTAAGGTATAATGGAAATATTTTTCGACGGGATGAATATTTAAATTCCCAGATTTCCAGAATAACATTAGACATCATTTCCGCCAAGGCACTGTTATTATTGTCAAGAAAACATCTTCTGCGGTCCTTGACTCCCAACCATTATTTCATATCGGACTCTATTGCGAGATGTTAGGCATACATCATTCCATGAATAGTTTGCTGCTTGCAATTACGCATTAATTGATCTCCTCCACGTTCTAGCAGGTGGATTTTAACTAAGCCTTTGTATTTGGCATATTCACCGAAATTTTCGTTGATATACCTCTGTAGAAGCAGGGATTTGGTTTGTCGCATAAAGTAGATCCTCATTTCTTATACAATTCGGCCACCATATATTAATTAAGAATTTTCCATAAGCATTTATTTGTAAATGTGTTGGTACCTTTAAGTATCTTGGTAGTTTGGTATCTGCAAAAGGTGGCGCCGACGTGGATATTGAATAGCGTATTAATAAGGCAAAATCTGCATTCAACATTCTCCGAGCTATTTGGAAATCTCGGCAAATATCAACAACAACTAAGTTACGAATATATAACTCGAATGTCAAGTCCATCTTGTATTACGGCTGCGAAACTTGGAAGCGCACAAATGTCATCGATAAGCGCCTACAAACCTTTGCAAACAAATGCTTGCGGCAAATCCTTAATATATGGTGGCCAAGTCGCATAAGCGTTGGCTAGGACATGTGGTGCTAATGGATGAAAATACTTCAGCAAGAAAAGTGTTTGAACATGATCCCAAGGGAACTCGAAGACGAGGACGACCGAAACTTCGATGGAAAGACCAAGTAGATGAAAATTTATCCATTTTTGGCTTACGAAATTGGAGAATATGCACACAAGATCGAAGCGGATGGAATTCTAAAATATGCTCGGCCTTTGACCTTAACAGGTTGTAATATAGGCCATTTAAGTAAGTAAGTAAGTCGCATAAGAAATGAAGATCTACTAAACGCTACAAACCAAATACCTTCTTCTATAGAGGTATGTCAACGGAAATGGCGGTGGATAGGCAAATACCAACATTGCTCGACAAGCGCTTCGTTGGAATGCACAAGGAAGCGGCCGTCGTGTTGGTGCACCAGCTAGAACGTGGAGAAGGTCAATTGATGCGGAGTTACAAGCAGCAAACTATTCATGGAATGATGTATGCCTAACATCTCGCAATAGAGTTCGATATAAAAGGATGGTTGAGGCCCTATGCTCCACTGGGAGTCAAGGATAACAGAAGAAGAAGAAGATTTATTTGTAAAGGTCAGCAGTCGGTTATAGGTGGCATTTGTGCGTTTCCATATTTTACAGCCGTAATGCTGGATGGACTTGACATCCGAGTTGTATATTCGTAACTTAGTTGTTGTTGATAGTTGCCTAGATTTCCAAATAGCTCGAAGAATGCCAAATGAAGATTTTGCCATATTAATACGCTATTTAATATTCTCTTCTACGCCACTTTTTGTAGTTACTAAACTTCCCAGGTAATTAAAGGTGTCTACACATCCAATAACCTCGTTATCCACATTGACATTTGCCATAGCCTCCGGGCATAATCTTTGTCTTTGAAATATTAAAATACAGACCAGCTAAAATACAGACCAGCGTTAGTATTCTCTTGAAGACGGCCTAAGCTTTCGCTTAGAAGACATACGTTTATGTCGATGACGATGATAAAAAGTATAGGTGACAAGATACATTCTTGCCTTACTCCAGTAGTAACATCGAACGTAGCTGATAATTTACCCTTGTGAAGGACTCGACATTTACAATTTTCTAAAATTCTACATAGATAGCTTCTATTGATACTGTCGAAGGCCTTCATAAAGTCGACTAACGCTAGGTAAATGGGAGTACGGAATTCATTAGATTGCTGTAGTAATAGTCTAAAAGTAATAGTCTTACTGTGTTGATTATATCAGCACAAGAACGGTTTTCTCTGAATGTAAACTGATTTTCGCGGAGTGTAGAGGAAACTGCGTCGGGTATTCTGTTCAAAATAACACGACTTATTATTTTGGCATTGGGAGAAGTGTTATACCCCTGTAGTTATGCAGTCTTTGGGGTCACCCTTTTTCAGTATTTTGACTAGTACTAGCGTATCCTGCGGTCGACACAATCGACCGTCATCTAGTTCATTGTGAATACAAATTTCCCGTGCTGTGGCTTAGTTGGTTAGCACGTAATATCACATTGAGCCTGGGTTCGATCCCCGGTCTCGGCAACAACAATTTCTGTAATTATTAATTTCTATTAAATTTAAGGCCCTAGGCTCCACTGGGAGTTAATGATAACAGAATTTAAATTATTAGTTACCTCAGCATCTTCCATCGGCGGTAAGTCTACAGCAATAACACGCCGTCTACGAAAAATAAATAAAATTGGCTGTAAAACAAAAAAATGCGTCTAAAAATAGATATGGTGTGCAATTACAGTGTTGCTTTATCTCTCCCTTTCATCACCATTCTCTATCACCTTTTCAAAGAAGGTTACCCAATTCGTATATACTCTATATGCAATTGTATAGGTAGTATTTGCCTGAGTGCTACTTCTCTTTAAAAAAAAAACTCATCACAATCAGAGCTTTAAGTCAAAAATGACAGTGTCGATGTAGCAAGTTTTTAAAATTGCTCGGGCTAAACGGATATGTGAAAATTGATCTCATTGATTTCTATGTCACTCCATACAACAGAGCGTCGAATTGGCCAAATTATCAAAACTATAATTAAAAATTGTGTAGCTCTCGAAGAGTTTACTGATTCAAGATATATCATAATAAACCGTTTTTGCATCTTCAGAAGTGAATGAGAAGGAAAAAGTGTTAGACTTAGCATCTCTTATCAAAACAACTTGCGTTATCGATGTCAAAACAGCGCTCTGTGAAGTGATGAACAGATAAACTTGTTAGTAACGGACTGACAAAAATATTGAACTTTTTAACAAAGATTCTAATATTTCAAACTTATTATCATTTTACTGCATAATTAACTTCGAGAACCACGAAGAACTTGGAATCTATAGAAGCTTACAGTTTAAAACCATTCCAGTCGCAATGCAAGATTTGCCTCTTAATATTCCTTCCTGATATAATAGCATTTTCTAAACATTAATCAGTTTTGAATTTACATTTGATTCAGACCGATCATTTAATTTATTTTCTTGATAATAATCTGTAATTGTTAAAAACATTCCTTCAAAAGACTGTTTTTTTAATCGATAACATCCCAGTAAAACTTTTCATTACCAAATAATGAGTTAAACAGTTAAACACGAACTACTTACTCATTCGCTGTTTAAGTCATTACATTAACATGGGGATGTCATTGGAGGCAAGTACTTACCAATTGCAGAAAAGTAATGACTTGGGTAAGCAATTTGAAAGCAACAACAACAACAGCAACAACTTTTTTGTTGTTGTTTTATTAAAAACATATATTTTTAAATGAAATACAAATTTTTTTTTATGATCCCATGGGGGCTCGAACCCAGACCCTCCGACTGCTAGGCAGAGACTCTTCCACTGAGCTACTTCATATGTTGAAAACTTAGCAGCTTATAATTAATATAAACAATTTTTATTTTTAGATCCAAAATCATGTGAAAATAACTTTGTTGTTCCCTGCTTTTTTTTATGCTTTGTTGTAATTTTTGGAAAAATATTTTTATACGATTTTTTGTAATTATTTTAAAACTTTTTTAAAATTATTTTAAAACTTAAACAATTTAAATCTTCTTTTTGTATAAGTTTTTACATAAGATTGACTCTTACTTACTTAAATGTTACAACCTATTAAGGTCAAAGTCCATGGATTTCGATCTTGTGCGAATATTCTCCAATTTTATGGGCCAAGCTTTGAAAAATGTTCCTCTACTTGGTCTTTCTATCGAAGTTTCGGACATCCTCCTCTAACATTAGGTAGTGGGACATTTTAATTCTAGTTTTATCCTCTTCATTGTATTTTTTTTTCAAGAGAGGGTTACTAGCCCGTAATCCTAACCCATTTTTATCTATATTATGTGACAACTCTCGGAACATGTTAACTCACAATATTAAACGAGCTCCCCGGGTGATACTATGAGGAGGTGTGTGTCCACAGTTGAGATGAAGGATGACCCAGATAAGTTGGGCTTACCAAATTAAGACCAATTAGAATCGTGTTTGGTATTCAACATCCCCTTCATAATCAAAATTGACTCATGATGGTATTTTTTCATTAACGTGAGTTAGTTTTACAAATTTTTTTTACAGAAGATAATATTTAAGTTCTTAAAATTCAAAAATCATTTAAAAAGACTCTTTTAATAAAAAAAATTGTTGCCCTTGGTTTGATTTGAACCGGGGCCATTCAGTTTAAATTACCATCTTAATTACAAATAAGTACTTCTGTAATAAGTTATTATTTATTCGGATGGTATATTGTAGTCGTTACAAGGTAACCAGTTATCAGAGTACTTGCCATTACCAAAGTTTTGCTGGGATCCTTTTTTTGTATAAGTCACAATGTTCTTATCCAACTCTTTCCTTCTGTGACTCTTAAAAATATTGGCATTGTAAAATTGCTCTTAATGACCTCATGCGTGCCCTTCCCTGCAATATTATTTAATTTTTTAACACAATATTTATCCCTCAATCACTCGATGATTTTATCCCAATAAACCAACACAAAAAACAAAATTAAATAAAATTTTAACTTCAAATAATTCAAATTTGAAAGGTTTACATTTTATGCACTTTTTTGTCAAATCTTCCAAAATACTAATTTTGTCTTTCACTCCCTCACCACAAATAATAAAAACAATACCAATAATTTTTGTTGCTATTATTTTACAAAACAAAAACATTTATTTAATTCAGTGGTAGCCAAAACATTTGTATTAGTAAGTATTAGTTGTATTGGTGAGAAATAATTTTCACACTTGAAAAAATAGGTAATTATACTGGTTTTAATAGTAAGTAAAAACTTATTTTTAAACAGAAGAATTTTATTATACCAAAAAACTATTTGTATGAATACACAAATCTAAAACATATTGTATAATATAATATAAAAAAGGATTATTCCTTGCAAAGATTTTCTTATGCATACAGGCAAATGTAAAAACTCTATTTAAAACAGCTCTAATTATTGCATTAAATAAATTAGTAACGTTATATTTTAATTTAAAGTTTTAATTTCACAATAGTATTCTTCCTTCTTTAATTTTTTTATTGTCATAATAAAAATTCAATAAGCGAGACGATAAAAATTTGTTGAGTGTATTGAAATTATAACAAAAAATGTTCATTTTTCGGTGGTTGATTGAAGACTTAATGAAAGAGCATAAGAATACATGTAAAGAGCGTAAGAATATGTGTAATTTCAAAGGGCTCAATTGAGTTAATACTCTTTATTTTTGTCTTTGTCTACCACTATCTCCCCACAAATGTACTCTTTAATTCTCATCACTCACCAAAAATAATAAAAACAAAAGAAAACATGTTTGCATATAATTTCTTTTGTTTGCTTCTTAATAGTGAATTTCATATGCATGTGAGTTTTCTTTATTGTGTTAGTAAGATTTTTAAATACCAAACCGATTTTTTAAAACTGAACCGATTTTAATAAAATATAGATTCGTCTGATCTACGGAAAATTATCTTTCAAATGGTATACAATTTTCCAGAAATGAGTGTATAATTACAGCATAAAAGGGGATAATAAATGGGTGCTTGCTTACTAATATTATAGATATCTTCATTCCAGGAGATTGACAGAGTTTCTTCTTCCCATATTTTATGCACAAATGGGTGCCACAATCTTGACGATCCTTCAACATCACATATTGTCCTTGCCCGGTATCCAATTAAAATGCCTTAAAAATTTGTTCATCTCTAACGACCTTTGTTGTACAAATAAATAAAACGTTTCGTGGCTCTTTGTGAAAGTACGGAGAATGAAAGAGATGTGGAAATGGTGTAATGATCTCAATTTCCAAGATGTGCAAGAACCTTTTCTGGTTCGGGTGTGAAATAAGTAAAAGGTGAAGGATATTTTGTTGGTTAATTCACCAGTTGGCAAGGTTATTATGCGCGGCGAATAGCTCAACATATTGGCCTTCAGAAGTTGTGTGGCTAGAATGGCGAAGCCAGGACTAGTTGTGTACAATGAAATCACCAGCAATAACGATTTTATTGTTCGGGAAACCCTCTGGGAACTTCGTAATTAAATGGAAGAGGGCATCGAAGTCAGGTAGCGTTATGTCCCTATCCTTCTGTAAAGAAATCCGAAGTGCAAAAGATGCGCCCTGATTCTGAACTTAACTCATAGACAGTCAAATTCATTATCATGCGTGCCTTGTGATTGCTGGCACTAAGTTCATTGTGAGCATTTTTAGAACTTAATGACAGTTATTCCCTATATACGAGTAGAAATAAGTACAAGAATAATTTTTTTTTCAAATTTAGGCAATTGTTACCCCTATGTGCTTGGCACAACTTGACAATAACCAGCACATGATATCATGTTATGGTATAGCGTATCTTTTTCAAAATTCTTAGAAATATAATACACATGAACATGAAAATACTCGTATACACGTGCAGTTATATTATATTGTTGTATTTGTGGTAGCACAAAACCCTGGTAGTAAGAAAAAACTTTGAAAAAAATTATAGTTTAAAATTCTTATTCGCTGATTGCATATTTTGCCAAAAAATATATGAGACAAACTCTTAGCTAAGAAGACGCGAAACGGAAGAAAAATATACCAAAATAAGAAATTCTAAAATGTTCAAATTAGGCACTAGAAAACTGTTTTTTAGTTCCAAAATACATAAAGTATCAAAAGTATATAACTGTTGTCAATTACTACAAATGAATTGGGTTGTGAAGGTGTTAAAGAAGTATTATCCTTATAAGCAAATGATTTGTTTAAACATTCGAGGCATATGTATGATATTTAATCAAGTATAGATACGTAGTGATATATATTATTGAATCATTAAACCCCGGAGCTTCTGTTTTGCATATAAATTAAAATTTCTAATAACAATATTATTTAGTATCTAACTTTTCTCTGTGAATTTTATCTTTAAATGTCATATGAGATAAATAAGAACGCATAAGAAACCCTTTCATATTGAAACTCCAAATATATACCAGACATACATAACTACTTATATAAGTATGTATAAGTAATACACACACTCACTAGTAGCATTTATATATCTACAATACTGCAACGACAGGATGCTACTATTGCGAGTCATCACTAAATGTCACCAAGTAAAATATACTTTTTCTAAGAAATACAAAAACTTGGGAAAATGTTATCAACATTTTGGTGGTAACGTTAGCACAACGACAGTAGCGCCAAAAAACAATAACAAAACAGAAAGGAAATAAATACTGAAACGTGAAAAACAGCAGTTCTACAAAAATCTTCTTCTGAAAAAAGCATACAGTTGCTTGCTTGAAAATGTATTTGTCGCTAGATGTATAGAAAAACCTTTACACTTTTAAGGAGAATTTAGGTGCAAAAATTTGTAGAATAAAAGTTTTATTCTAGCCAACATATGGATGAAACAAAAATAAAAAACCAAAGAAAAACAACTAACACATGGAAAAAAAAATAGAATAGAAACTGAGGACTGAAATAGGTGAAAATGGATTAAATATTAATAATATCTAGTAAGATAAATTTGAAATTTCTGACCCTAGACAAAAACCAATGTTCTTAACAGAGTTCTGTTATGTAGTTAATATAGCTCTGTAAAGAACAGAAAATTAAGGGAATACATAAGGAATACGACTTCCTAGTGAACCAGGCAACGCGAGTGGACAAATGAGGTATCGGTTTTCAGCTGAGAATGTTTTTTATACCGATCCGTATCAGAATATTTAAGAGTAATTAAGATTTTTCTAAAATATTATATGTGTAATTATGTTAATGGAGGATCCCAGATTCCCAGAATATAAGTCAACGCAGGTGGACAATGGAGGTCTTAGGTTGTAGCTATGGACGCTTTCCATGGGTAACCATAGTCATAATATCTAACAGAGTGAGTTACTAAGAGTAATTAAGATTTTTCTAAAATTTCATATATGGGATTATGTTAAGAAAGGATCCCAGATTGCCAGGAAACAAGACAACGTGTAATTAAGATTTTTCTAAAATTTCATTTATGGAATTATGTTATGGGAGGATTTCAGATTCCCAGGAAAACAGGCCATGTAGCCGAATAAGTAAGGTATCGGGTTGTAACTGAAGATGTTTTCTATACTGATCCCAGAAAACAAGGCAACGTGGACTGGCAAATGAGGTATCGGGTTGTAGCTTGGGATATTTTCTACTGCAATGAAAAATCTATAATCCGATGCCTCATTTGTCCGCCCACGTGCCCTTGTTTTCTGGGAATCTGGAATCCTCCTTTAATGTAATCCAAATATGAACTTTTAGAAAAATACTCTGACTATGGATCATTACAGAAAACTGGAATACTTTCTTAGCATAAACGCACATATGAGATTTTAGAAAGATCTCTATAACTGCTATGGAGCCCTATAGCAAACATTTTTAGCTAAAACGCTATACCCCATTAATCTAATCACGTTGCTCTCTTTCCTGGGAATCTGGAATCCTACCCTATAGTCCCACACTTGAAATTTTAGAAAAAACGCAATAATTCCCAGAAGCTCATTCTGTTCGATAATCTGACTATGGAGCCCCATAGCAAAAATTCTCTTCTACAACCCAGTAACCCATTTGTCTTGTTCCTCTTATTTTCGGATCTTTACTGACCGACTACAGAAAAATGTATCATTTTCCTACATGAAAAAATGGAGTAAAACCGATTAAATTAAAAAAAACTGAACTATTAATACTAACAAGCGATTAAATGATGAATAATGTCTAACTTTGGAATTTCTTCATCTGCAAAAAAAATGTTGGTGCATATCCTTAGGCGCGTTTTCAGGGACATGCATTTTCGGGGAAAATGGAATAACTCCGAAAGTGCTTTGTGGATTTTTGTTTTTGACTATTTGAAATAAAGCTGTGTTAGTTTTCAAAACGAAGAGTATTCGCATTTGAACCCTAATCTGTTACATTTATTTATTAATGTAACAGACCAATTTATTGATAAAAAGCCAAAAAATGTTTGCGTCGAAAGCAAAGTCCTCGATGCGTTTCGATGGTTGGTTAAGCCATCTCTTCAGGAGGATTTTCCCCAATTTAGACAGATCGAAAACCTCGCATTATTACTATATTTACAAACACAGCTTTTCAGAATAATGTTCATAAACCATAAGTAAAAGCGTAGATCATCGACTGAACATGACTATTGGGGATAATCCTCCTGAAGAGATGGCTTAACCAACCATCGAAACGCGTCGAGGACTTTGGTTTCTCTGCAAACATTTTTTGGCTTTTTATCAATAAATTGGTCTGTTACATTAATAAATAAATGTAACAGATTAGGGATCAAATGCGAATACTCTTCTTTTTGAATAATATTTACATCCCGACTATTTTGTTTGTGTTAGATTTCTTTAATACTCCATTATTTCTTCTTACAAAAATTGTTTATTTTTTCTTAATTTCTCAAAAAAAAAAAAAAAATAATAACTCATTTTTCCCTATACAAATGAGCTCTTAAAATTTGGACCCGATACGCGCCAATAGAACGTTGTTCGATTTGGCTCAAACTTTCAGAACTAAACTTTTAGATCTAGTGTCATAATATTCCGTTGAAAAAGCCATAAAATTTGAACAACAAAATTTTTACATACAAGAAATTGTTACCCTAATGAGCACTTTGCAGTACCAGTACTTCTTTCGTTTATATTTTTTTACTGGTACTTCACTTCAATTTTCAATACCAGTATTTTGTACTGATTACTGAAAAAAAATCAGTATTCAGTAAAATTTACTGATTACTAAAAAAAAATCAGCAATTAGTAAAATTTAGTGAATACTAAAAAATAATTCAGTTATCAGTAAATTATACTAAAAACGGCAAATAATTTCATTAAATTTTACTAAATACTGAAAAAAATCAGTAATTAGTAAATTTTAATGATAAGTAGTGGGTGATGTGGCTTAGTTCGTTAGCACGTCGACTACTAATCATAACATTATATTGAGCCTGGGTTCGATCCCCGGCCTCGGCAACATCAATTTCTGTAATTATTAATTTCCATTAAAATTTTGTAATTATTAATCAATTTCTGTAATTATTAATTTCCATTAAAATTATTAATTACCACAACATCTTCCGTCGGCGGAATCAATTGCGTCTAAATAACAAAAACTGGCATAACTTCACTATTCTAAAAATAGATATGACGTGCAATTACGGAGATGAATAATATAAAGCTTTATCTCTTACTTTCACCACCTTTCGCCTCTCTACTATCACCTTTCCAAAGAAGTAAAGTAGTAAAGTAGCAGGCGATATCTAGATAATTTTTGTTTTTTAATTTATCATGGACGTACTTGGGTTAAAAACTAATTTAGTGAAACACAAGTAAGACAGCGCTAAAGTCGGCCAAGCCGACCATACGATACCCTTCACCACTAAGGTCAAAGGTGTTATTTTTCCTGTATAAAGACAAATATTTGCTAAATTTTGCCATCATACAAACATTTTCTCAAAACGTATATATTCAACCTGTCTCCGTCATTTGGACTTATATGAGAGCTAGCGTCAAATGTGGACCGATTTTCTCGAAATTTGGCAAATTGATTACAGTTGTTACAAAAATTATGTATGCAAAAAATAAACTCAAAAATTTCATTATCTTTATATTTACGAGCGTTTTAGTGATTTGTTGTCTCATTTAGTGCGTTTTTGAAGAAGAGTTTGTATGGGAGCTATGGTCAAATGTGGACCGATTTCAACGAAATTTCAGTGATTTAAGTTTACATAAGCAGTATCTGTTTTAAATTTCATGAAAAAATATTGATATTTGTGGCCAATATAGCAATTCCGGGAAGTGGGACCTATGGGAGGTACTATAAATATTAGACCGATTTTAACCAATTTCAATAGCTATGGTTCCATTATCAAAAAAATTATCTGTGCCAAATTTCATCAAATTATCTTTAGAATTGCGACCTGTAGTTTGATTACAAGGTTTACATGGGGGTCCAGCCAGCCAGCCAGCCAGACGGACGGACGGACATCGCTAAATCGACTCAAAAAGTGATTCTAAGTCTATTTGTATACTAAAAGGTGGGTCTAAGACAAATATTTCTATGCGTTACAAACATCAGCACAAACTTATAATACCCTTTCCACCTATGGTGGTGAAGGGTATAAAAATAGTTTAATAATACTTGGTTTATAAAAAATTTATTTATTTAATAACTTATTTATTTAAATTGGAAAAACGTTACATATCCAAAAATTATTGTCACATAAAACGTTATTCCATTTTGCACAACAAAAAGTGCGATGGCATTTAAAACTTTTTTCGCTCAAAAAAAAAAAACAATCTATATGAAGAGATTCAATTAAAAAATAACGCAATGTGCACTTAAAACGTTTTTCCACATTACCTGCTCTGGAGCGTTTTCGAAGAAATACTTTTATTTTTTCTTGTTATATAGTCATTTCCACTATTTCTCAACCTTTTTCTTTCGTTATCTTTCCAATTTTCTACATTACACTTTCTTGCTGTGCCTGTGTTACACTTATCAATTACTTTTGACAATGCTGTTCGTATAATTTTGTGTGCACCATAGAACGTTCTTCCACTGACTAACACTTTCTTATTGTATTTTGATAGCGATAACGTGCATAAGTTTGGCTGATTTGGTGATTGAGCAATGTAAAAGAGTCAAGTTAACTTTAATCTGCAAAAACTGGTTTTGTAAAAATCGGCTTTTAATACGTTATTCGCGGCTATGCTTCAATTGTATAGCCAGTATTTGCCAGAGTGTTACTTCACTAAAAAACTACTTTTATTAACCCTAACACTCCTGACACGAGTACCTGGGTATCCGAGCGATCTTTAAAGTCAAATATCTCTTTAACGATAAAAGATACAAAGTCAAGGTTTCGTAAGTTCCTTAAACTATTCACTTTCTAAAGATTTGTATGTCTCTAAGCTTTCCAAACTTTTTAGGGTAGGCTGTAGATTAACCGAAATTCAAATATTCCTTACCCTCCTGATAAGGGTACCCGGGCAGCAGTAAGTAAATAAAGGCATTATATATAAAAGTAATGGTAATGATTATATTTTTTATTTTATTTTAAAATTTTTACATTTAACAAATAATTTTTACAAAATTAACATTCTGTTAAGCGTGAAGCAATAATTTGTGTATTACATATTGGCCTTTGGCAACCATCATACACTTTACGTATATTAAGATTTGATTTTAGATCAATAGCCATACAAAGGTAAAACTTCTAAGGCTGTTAATCTTCTGAATTCTTATAGTTAAAATTTAATGTTAATTCCATTTTCTATAAAGAACTCTTCAAATTATCCTCTGCAATTAGTCTAAATATATTTCGCGGAATATTTTAATCGTAATGGAAAAATTAGTATTCAAGAGTATCCGGATACCCTGATCAGGAGTCTACGTATTAAAATGTTATCAGTACGGTTAGGGTTAAAAGCGTAAAAATCAAAAGAAATTTTTATCGAAATTGTATGAGATTGACCCTTCTTTTTCCGCGGTCATAAGTCAAAATTTGAATTTTTTAGTTTTTTTTTTTTTAGCAAAATTATGAAAATTTAAGTACTATTATCGAATTTCGAATAAAACGCTGAAAAACAATTATATTGTTTATGTTAATTTTATTAACAAAATAACTTTTAAACCTAAGTATATATTGAGTCTAAATTTTAACAACAGAAATATTAGCCATTGTAGCCTTCATATTTGTTTCGTATTACAAAAAACTTAAATTTATTGGAAGGAAACAAGAAAACATCTCAGAAATTATATATTTTTCAGATAGTCCAAATAAAATCTAAGACAAACCTTGAGATTTTATCATATAATCTATAAGATTATATTTCAAGGGGTTTAGAAATAAACGATTTGCCTTTGATTGGCAAATTCCGTAGCCTTTGGACCAAGAACCTAATAGTTAGACAATATTCCCAGTTCCCAGCCCTTACAGTTCTTTTGTACAAAATTTCTCAATAAAAAAGAATCATTTGAAAAGGAAGGTGGTAACTGCCAAACGCCTCATTCACCAACTGAGTTTGCACGAGTATACAGAAACAGATACTTAAACATACACTTATGCTTGTGTTTGTGTATGTATATAAATATGTATGTGTATGACTTCGTATAATGGTCCCATCTCTTGTTGTTATTGTTGGAAAAGCTTTTGTATATTGGTAGTATGCCGTTGGCAATATTGTTGTGAAAGTAATGATTCCGTTAAGGGGAAATACGTTTTACGCGGAAACTGCATTGACAGTCACAAAATTTCCGGTGATCCCGCATGATTTAAAATGCGGTAACTAAATTTGATACTATGTACACACTCGTTCATACTCAAACAGATACAGGCAAACAACTTTTTCTTATTCTTCAGTTGACGTTTTGGTATTTTGTGTGAAATTGTACAATAAACTCTCACATTCATACTCGAACATATCGTACATACAAATGGTTTAAGTGTGAGTTGAATGTGTTTTCACGCTACTTTTCTTTTTTTTTTTGTTCTTTTTGTTGCTTCAAACTCTTGAAGCTAAATTTACTTAGTTTTGTTGGTTCAGTGAAAAAAAGGGAAGAAAATAAAGTTTTCATTTTTAGTTTTTGTTCATTTATCCTACGAAAAAGTCCTAATATTTAAGGCATTTTAACCACGACAATCAACACTCCTGACACTTTTGAGTTTTAGTTTTATTGCTCTAGTATTGTTTTCATCTTCAAGATATTTTTTTGTCTACTACTTTGGTTTTTTAGTCCTGCTCGTTCCTTAAGTCAAATGTTGAAATTTTGTGAAATTTAAAATAGATTTGTGGTTTCTTTTTGCTTGATTTGTTTGATAGTTTTTAATTTATTTAAATATGTCTGTAGTTATAAGTGTATCCTTTCAAAGTCATGCCTGTGCATGCCTAGTAGAACTCTTATATTTAAACCTGTTTTAGTTTTTGTTTAATTTCTGTGGTAATTTGAATAATTCTTTTGTTAAAATTTAAACTGGCATAATAATTTTATATACATAATTCTCTCACAATCTGTTTCTTTTATGTGGCGTAAAAGCAAAGAATTCTTAATAAGTTTTGTTATTTTTTTAAAAGACCAAATGAATTAATAATCCTTGAGAAAAAATACTTCAATTAATTATAACAGCGTTAAAGGAATATGATATTTAATATTGCATATTTATCAGCATGATGGCTGGTTATCCTTTTAATATATTTATGAAATAATTGTGTATATAAAAATTTTTCACAAAGTATTTAATGTCACTTTGATGGGCTTTGAGAATAATTAAGCTTTATAATGGATAACTATAAAATTAAAGAGAAAATGTTAATTTTTTTCTTTAATATAATAAAAACAAGTAAGAAAGTGCTATAGTCGGTCAAGCCCGACCATACGATACCCTTCACCACTAAGGTCAAAAGTGTTATTTTTCCTGTATAAAGACAAATATTTGCTAAATTTTACAAAACATTTTCTCAAAACTAATATATTTAAGCTGCTTCCGACATTTGGACTTATATGAGAGCTAGGGTCAAATGTGGACCGATTATCTCGAAATTTGGCAAATTGATTACAGTTGTCACAAAAATTATGTATGCAAAAAAAAACTTAAAATTCCCATTATCTTCAGATTTACGAGCGTTTTAGTGATTTTTGTCTCATTTAGTGCGTTTTTTAAGAAAAGTTTGTATGGGAGCTTTGTCAAATGTAGACCAATTTTAACAAACTTTGGTACAGTGATTTAAGTTTACATAAGTAGTATTTGATTTAAATTTCGTGAAAAATATTGATATTTGTGGCCAATATATCAATTCCGGGAGGTGGGACCTATGGGAGGTACCATAAATAATGGACCGATTTTGACCAATTTCAATAGCCGTTGTCCCATTATCAAAAAAGTGATCTGTGCCAAATTTCATCAAATTATCTTGATTACAAGGTGATTACAAGGTTTACATGTGGGTCCAGGCAGCCAGCCAGCCAGACGTTACATACATCAGCACAAACTTATAATACCCTTTCCTCCTATGGTGGTGAAGGGTATAATAAGTAAGAGTGATATATTCGGATGTGCCGAATTTTATATACCTACCATCAATTTGTCTATAAATTTAGGAACATATTTTATATATCTACGGCTAATTCAAAATGTGGACCAAATTCGAAAAACAAACTTATAAAAACTATAGTTAAATGGTGACCGATTGTGACCAAATCTTATACACTGGCTAGTATTTATATAAAGTTTATTTTTGCAAAACTTAATGACCTATAGCTGTCATAGCTTGTCATTTAAAAGCTTTTAACTGGCCATTGTTATAATTTTTGTTGGTATCCGGGAGCGGTTTTTATATTTGATATACTGACCAGTAGTTGCATAAAACTTCTCTATTCTAAATTTAGTATTTAGTATTCAATTTATCAGCATAAGTATGATTCCCCAGGCAGGGTTATATGGGACCTCTAACTAAATATGAACCGACTTCACAAATTTTCAATTCACAACTTTTCCAAGATATCAAAAATTCTTTTGTAAAATTTTGGCCCTCTAACTATTTTCATAAAGGCGCTATCGCGCTTATATCTGACGGACAGACGGACATAAACCCGCTTTTCTTTTTGTATTTTTGTGTTTCCGTAAATTTCTTATATGGGAACTATGTTCAAATGGTGGCCGATTGTGACAAAATTTTGCACACTAGCTGGCATTCACATAAAACTTCCTTGCGCTAAATATAGTTTATCATTTAGTTGCATTTAAGTGTATTTTATTTGAAATTTAGGCTGTTTCCGTATCATCATAATTTGGCATTTATTGAGAGGTTATACTGGAGCGATGGTCAAATGGAGCGATGGCCCAATTTCAATACAGTTTGGTTTAGGCTATATTGTGCCTACAACAGACAGACGGGCAGACTGACGGTCATGGCTCAATCGTCTTAGAATTTCATAAGGATTTAAAATATATATCCATTTTGGTTTTTGAGCTAATAGTTAAGCAAGTTACAAACGGAAAGACAATCTCAATATACTCCCCATTTCTTTAGTGGTCGGTACAAAAAGCAGTTATTGCTAGATATAATATTTTGTAGAAAATAAGAGGCACTTGTTGTGCAAAAAAATAAATATCACACATAACCGGTATACATTGAGCGATTTAATATAAACCATCATAAAGAGTGCTCTAAATAAAATTTGTAGTTGGATTTTCTTAAATAAAAATCAAACCTTTTAATATAAAAACTCTACAAAATACGCAAATATAATGACATATTATACAAAATCATTTAGCGTTAAAATGTTTACTTAGTACTCGGGTTTTGCAAAATTATCGACTTTTTTCGAAAACCCTCCCCTTAAAGATTTTACAGTTGCTTCTGATACCTTTTTGGAGCATGTGTTCCACCTGCGCTTAAGATCGGACATGTTCTTGGAAATCTTTCCTGTGTTCTTCAATTCCTTTTTTACCAGAGCCCAATACCTTTCCACAGGCCGAAGTTCTGGACAGTTAGGTGGATTTGCCTCTCGTGGTACAAAAATGACATTATTCTTTGAGTACCACTCAAGTGCCTTTTTTCCATGATGGCATGATGCCAAATCGGGCCAAAAAAATTTAGTCACTCTGTGCTCTCTTAAAAAGGGTAACAACCGTTTTTGTAGGCACTCCTTTATATAAATTTCCGTGTTTATTGTGCCAGATGCCACAAATACTTTACTTCTTTTGCCACAACTGCAAATAGCTTGCCACACGAGAAACTTCTTAGGGAATTTTGTTTGTTTTTTTGTGCGAAACTCTTGCCGAACATTGCCCCGTTTATCAGCAACATAAAAATCTTGACCAGGAAGTTGAGAAAAGTCTGCCAATACGTATGTTTCATCATCCATCACACAACAGGTGTATTTTTTTATAAAATCAGACTTCAATTTTTTCGCTCGTTTTTTTTGCTTCTAAGTTCTATAGCATTGCGATCTGGAACCTTTTGGACTTTGTATGTCTTCAGTCCAGCATAAGCTTTGACTCTATGTTTAAAATTCGTAGAACATTTCACCGTACGAGCTGCTTTTCTTAAAGAAGTGTTAGGCGCTCTTCGAAAGAGTCGCTCGACTTCTTTTGCCTTACCAATATCTGTAGGACCTTTTTTCCTCCCTGATCCAGGTTTTCTTTCAATGCTCAGGTTTTCCTTATACCGTCTGATGGCATTAGAAACCGTTCGAGGGTCAACTTTCAAATTTTTAGCTATTTTTTTAAAAGTCCATGACGGATTTTTTTGAAAAGTTTTAATTATATTTTCATGAACTTTTTTTTTCGCAGTCCATTTTGATCGAAATAACTATTGAAAATTAATAATTTCTAAAATAATAGTATCTGATATATCTATAGAAACTAACTTGATCAAAAAATAAATTATTTCTTGCACTATGGATAAATTTTGTCTAAAATAGTAAATGCATATTTTTTTTAGAACACTCTTTACATACATACATATTTGATAATTCTTTGTGCGATTAGCGTTTTTTATTATTTTTTTTTTTAAGAATTGTTTGAAGTTTTTTTTAATTTTATTTAAAACAGGTTATAACAAAAACCAAAGCTACATGTATTTTAATTTTCCTAATTAAAAATTCAAAGGTTAAGTTAACCATAAGTATATTTTAATAATAATAAAATTTAGCTTAAATAACAAAAACCTTTTATCTTTTAATTATAAAATGTATACAAAAGTCCGAAGAATTTAACTAGCACTTAACCTTGGTTATTTTGAATTGGTTTGTACTAAATAAGGCAAGTCTGAATAAGAAAGAACAAAATTATCTCAAAATATTCGAAGTAATTAAATTTCCTATATAAGTTAAAAAAGAATCAGCGAAGTAACAACAACTCAATAAAATAAATTTTAAACAATTATCTACATTTAACATTGGACACCTCCTTGTATTTAGGCAATTGAACCAAAAAGGTTCAAGGTTAAAAAGACACCAGTTTAAAATATGCACTTCATAGTCGCACTAAATCAATATTTAAGATGATTTTTTTATAATTTTAAATAGGTGGATCCGCTCGATTTGTTCTGTTCTGGTTCTGTTCTAGTTCTGTTATAGTTCTGTTCTAGTTCTGTTCTAGTTCTGTTCTAGTTCTGTTCTAGTTCTGTTCTAGTTCTGTTCTAGTTCTGTTCTAGTTCTGTTCTAGTTCTGTTCTAGTTCTGTTCTAGTTCTGTTCTAGTTCTGTTCTAGTTCTGTTCTAGTTCTGTTCTAGTTCTGTTCTAGTTCTGTTCTAGTTCTGTTCTAGTTCTGTTCTAGTTCTGTTCTAGTTCTGTTCTAGTTCTGTTCTAGTTCTGTTCTAGTTCTGTTCTAGTTCTGTTCTAGTTCTGTTCTAGTTCTGTTCTAGTTCTGTTCTAGTTCTGTTCTAGTTCTGTTCTAGTTCTGTTCTAGTTCTGTTCTAGTTCTGTTCTAGTTCTGTTCTAGTTCTGTTCTAGTTCTGTTCTAGTTCTGTTCTAGTTCTGTTCTAGTTCTGTTCTAGTTCTGTTCTAGTTCTGTTCTAGTTCTGTTCTAGTTCTGTTCTAGTTCTGTTCTAGTTCTGTTCTAGTTCTGTTCTAGTTCTGTTCTAGTTCTGTTCTAGTTCTGTTCTAGTTCTGTTCTAGTTCTGTTCTAGTTCTGTTCTAGTTCTGTTCTAGTTCTGTTCTAGTTCTGTTCTAGTTCTGTTCTAGTTCTGTTCTAGTTCTGTTCTAGTTCTGTTCTAGTTCTGTTCTAGTTCTGTTCTAGTTCTGTTCTAGTTCTGTTCTAGTTCTGTTCTAGTTCTGTTCTAGTTCTGTTCTAGTTCTGTTCTAGTTCTGTTCTAGTTCTGTTCTAGTTCTGTTCTAGTTCTGTTCTAGTTCTGTTCTAGTTCTGTTCTAGTTCTGTTCTAGTTCTGTTCTAGTTCTGTTCTAGTTCTGTTCTAGTTCTGTTCTAGTTCTGTTCTAGTTCTGTTCTAGTTCTGTTCTAGTTCTGTTCTAGTTCTGTTCTAGTTCTGTTCTAGTTCTGTTCTAGTTCTGTTCTAGTTCTGTTCTAGTTCTGTTCTAGTTCTGTTCTAGTTCTGTTCTAGTTCTGTTCTAGTTCTGTTCTAGTTCTGTTCTAGTTCTGTTCTAGTTCTGTTCTAGTTCTGTTCTAGTTCTGTTCTAGTTCTGTTCTAGTTCTGTTCTAGTTCTGTTCTAGTTCTGTTCTAGTTCTGTTCTAGTTCTGTTCTAGTTCTGTTCTAGTTCTGTTCTAGTTCTGTTCTAGTTCTGTTCTAGTTCTGTTCTAGTTCTGTTCTAGTTCTGTTCTAGTTCTGTTCTAGTTCTGTTCTAGTTCTGTTCTAGTTCTGTTCTAGTTCTGTTCTAGTTCTGTTCTAGTTCTGTTCTAGTTCTGTTCTAGTTCTGTTCTAGTTCTGTTCTAGTTCTGTTCTAGTTCTGTTCTAGTTCTGTTCTAGTTCTGTTCTAGTTCTGTTCTAGTTCTGTTCTAGTTCTGTTCTAGTTCTGTTCTAGTTCTGTTCTAGTTCTGTTCTAGTTCTGTTCTAGTTCTGTTCTAGTTCTGTTCTAGTTCTGTTCTAGTTCTGTTCTAGTTCTGTTCTAGTTCTGTTCTAGTTCTGTTCTAGTTCTGTTCTAGTTCTGTTCTAGTTCTGTTCTAGTTCTGTTCTAGTTCTGTTCTAGTTCTGTTCTAGTTCTGTTCTAGTTCTGTTCTAGTTCTGTTCTAGTTCTGTTCTAGTTCTGTTCTAGTTCTGTTCTAGTTCTGTTCTAGTTCTGTTCTAGTTCTGTTCTAGTTCTGTTCTAGTTCTGTTCTAGTTCTGTTCTAGTTCTGTTCTAGTTCTGTTCTAGTTCTGTTCTAGTTCTGTTCTAGTTCTGTTCTAGTTCTGTTCTAGTTCTGTTCTAGTTCTGTTCTAGTTCTGTTCTAGTTCTGTTCTAGTTCTGTTCTAGTTCTGTTCTAGTTCTGTTCTAGTTCTGTTCTAGTTCTGTTCTAGTTCTGTTCTAGTTCTGTTCTAGTTCTGTTCTAGTTCTGTTCTAGTTCTGTTCTAGTTCTGTTCTAGTTCTGTTCTAGTTCTGTTCTAGTTCTGTTCTAGTTCTGTTCTAGTTCTGTTCTAGTTCTGTTCTAGTTCTGTTCTAGTTCTGTTCTAGTTCTGTTCTAGTTCTGTTCTAGTTCTGTTCTAGTTCTGTTCTAGTTCTGTTCTAGTTCTGTTCTAGTTCTGTTCTAGTTCTGTTCTAGTTCTGTTCTAGTTCTGTTCTAGTTCTGTTCTAGTTCTGTTCTAGTTCTGTTCTAGTTCTGTTCTAGTTCTGTTCTAGTTCTGTTCTAGTTCTGTTCTAGTTCTGTTCTAGTTCTGTTCTAGTTCTGTTCTAGTTCTGTTCTAGTTCTGTTCTAGTTCTGTTCTAGTTCTGTTCTAGTTCTGTTCTAGTTCTGTTCTAGTTCTGTTCTAGTTCTGTTCTAGTTCTGTTCTAGTTCTGTTCTAGTTCTGTTCTAGTTCTGTTCTAGTTCTGTTCTAGTTCTGTTCTAGTTCTGTTCTAGTTCTGTTCTAGTTCTGTTCTAGTTCTGTTCTAGTTCTGTTCTAGTTCTGTTCTAGTTCTGTTCTAGTTCTGTTCTAGTTCTGTTCTAGTTCTGTTCTAGTTCTGTTCTAGTTCTGTTCTAGTTCTGTTCTAGTTCTGTTCTAGTTCTGTTCTAGTTCTGTTCTAGTTCTGTTCTAGTTCTGTTCTAGTTCTGTTCTAGTTCTGTTCTAGTTCTGTTCTAGTTCTGTTCTAGTTCTGTTCTAGTTCTGTTCTAGTTCTGTTCTAGTTCTGTTCTAGTTCTGTTCTAGTTCTGTTCTAGTTCTGTTCTAGTTCTGTTCTAGTTCTGTTCTAGTTCTGTTCTAGTTCTGTTCTAGTTCTGTTCTAGTTCTGTTCTAGTTCTGTTCTAGTTCTGTTCTAGTTCTGTTCTAGTTCTGTTCTAGTTCTGTTCTAGTTCTGTTCTAGTTCTGTTCTAGTTCTGTTCTAGTTCTGTTCTAGTTCTGTTCTAGTTCTGTTCTAGTTCTGTTCTAGTTCTGTTCTAGTTCTGTTCTAGTTCTGTTCTAGTTCTGTTCTAGTTCTGTTCTAGTTCTGTTCTAGTTCTGTTCTAGTTCTGTTCTAGTTCTGTTCTAGTTCTGTTCTAGTTCTGTTCTAGTTCTGTTCTAGTTCTGTTCTAGTTCTGTTCTAGTTCTGTTCTAGTTCTGTTCTAGTTCTGTTCTAGTTCTGTTCTAGTTCTGTTCTAGTTCTGTTCTAGTTCTGTTCTAGTTCTGTTCTAGTTCTGTTCTAGTTCTGTTCTAGTTCTGTTCTAGTTCTGTTCTAGTTCTGTTCTAGTTCTGTTCTAGTTCTGTTCTAGTTCTGTTCTAGTTCTGTTCTAGTTCTGTTCTAGTTCTGTTCTAGTTCTGTTCTAGTTCTGTTCTAGTTCTGTTCTAGTTCTGTTCTAGTTCTGTTCTAGTTCTGTTCTAGTTCTGTTCTAGTTCTGTTCTAGTTCTGTTCTAGTTCTGTTCTAGTTCTGTTCTAGTTCTGTTCTAGTTCTGTTCTAGTTCTGTTCTAGTTCTGTTCTAGTTCTGTTCTAGTTCTGTTCTAGTTCTGTTCTAGTTCTGTTCTAGTTCTGTTCTAGTTCTGTTCTAGTTCTGTTCTAGTTCTGTTCTAGTTCTGTTCTAGTTCTGTTCTAGTTCTGTTCTAGTTCTGTTCTAGTTCTGTTCTAGTTCTGTTCTAGTTCTGTTCTAGTTCTGTTCTAGTTCTGTTCTAGTTCTGTTCTAGTTCTGTTCTAGTTCTGTTCTAGTTCTGTTCTAGTTCTGTTCTAGTTCTGTTCTAGTTCTGTTCTAGTTCTGTTCTAGTTCTGTTCTAGTTCTGTTCTAGTTCTGTTCTAGTTCTGTTCTAGTTCTGTTCTAGTTCTGTTCTAGTTCTGTTCTAGTTCTGTTCTAGTTCTGTTCTAGTTCTGTTCTAGTTCTGTTCTAGTTCTGTTCTAGTTCTGTTCTAGTTCTGTTCTAGTTCTGTTCTAGTTCTGTTCTAGTTCTGTTCTAGTTCTGTTCTAGTTCTGTTCTAGTTCTGTTCTAGTTCTGTTCTAGTTCTGTTCTAGTTCTGTTCTAGTTCTGTTCTAGTTCTGTTCTAGTTCTGTTCTAGTTCTGTTCTAGTTCTGTTCTAGTTCTGTTCTAGTTCTGTTCTAGTTCTGTTCTAGTTCTGTTCTAGTTCTGTTCTAGTTCTGTTCTAGTTCTGTTCTAGTTCTGTTCTAGTTCTGTTCTAGTTCTGTTCTAGTTCTGTTCTAGTTCTGTTCTAGTTCTGTTCTAGTTCTGTTCTAGTTCTGTTCTAGTTCTGTTCTAGTTCTGTTCTAGTTCTGTTCTAGTTCTGTTCTAGTTCTGTTCTAGTTCTGTTCTAGTTCTGTTCTAGTTCTGTTCTAGTTCTGTTCTAGTTCTGTTCTAGTTCTGTTCTAGTTCTGTTCTAGTTCTGTTCTAGTTCTGTTCTAGTTCTGTTCTAGTTCTGTTCTAGTTCTGTTCTAGTTCTGTTCTAGTTCTGTTCTAGTTCTGTTCTAGTTCTGTTCTAGTTCTGTTCTAGTTCTGTTCTAGTTCTGTTCTAGTTCTGTTCTAGTTCTGTTCTAGTTCTGTTCTAGTTCTGTTCTAGTTCTGTTCTAGTTCTGTTCTAGTTCTGTTCTAGTTCTGTTCTAGTTCTGTTCTAGTTCTGTTCTAGTTCTGTTCTAGTTCTGTTCTAGTTCTGTTCTAGTTCTGTTCTAGTTCTGTTCTAGTTCTGTTCTAGTTCTGTTCTAGTTCTGTTCTAGTTCTGTTCTAGTTCTGTTCTAGTTCTGTTCTAGTTCTGTTCTAGTTCTGTTCTAGTTCTGTTCTAGTTCTGTTCTAGTTCTGTTCTAGTTCTGTTCTAGTTCTGTTCTAGTTCTGTTCTAGTTCTGTTCTAGTTCTGTTCTAGTTCTGTTCTAGTTCTGTTCTAGTTCTGTTCTAGTTCTGTTCTAGTTCTGTTCTAGTTCTGTTCTAGTTCTGTTCTAGTTCTGTTCTAGTTCTGTTCTAGTTCTGTTCTAGTTCTGTTCTAGTTCTGTTCTAGTTCTGTTCTAGTTCTGTTCTAGTTCTGTTCTAGTTCTGTTCTAGTTCTGTTCTAGTTCTGTTCTAGTTCTGTTCTAGTTCTGTTCTAGTTCTGTTCTAGTTCTGTTCTAGTTCTGTTCTAGTTCTGTTCTAGTTCTGTTCTAGTTCTGTTCTAGTTCTGTTCTAGTTCTGTTCTAGTTCTGTTCTAGTTCTGTTCTAGTTCTGTTCTAGTTCTGTTCTAGTTCTGTTCTAGTTCTGTTCTAGTTCTGTTCTAGTTCTGTTCTAGTTCTGTTCTAGTTCTGTTCTAGTTCTGTTCTAGTTCTGTTCTAGTTCTGTTCTAGTTCTGTTCTAGTTCTGTTCTAGTTCTGTTCTAGTTCTGTTCTAGTTCTGTTCTAGTTCTGTTCTAGTTCTGTTCTAGTTCTGTTCTAGTTCTGTTCTAGTTCTGTTCTAGTTCTGTTCTAGTTCTGTTCTAGTTCTGTTCTAGTTCTGTTCTAGTTCTGTTCTAGTTCTGTTCTAGTTCTGTTCTAGTTCTGTTCTAGTTCTGTTCTAGTTCTGTTCTAGTTCTGTTCTAGTTCTGTTCTAGTTCTGTTCTAGTTCTGTTCTAGTTCTGTTCTAGTTCTGTTCTAGTTCTGTTCTAGTTCTGTTCTAGTTCTGTTCTAGTTCTGTTCTAGTTCTGTTCTAGTTCTGTTCTAGTTCTGTTCTAGTTCTGTTCTAGTTCTGTTCTAGTTCTGTTCTAGTTCTGTTCTAGTTCTGTTCTAGTTCTGTTCTAGTTCTGTTCTAGTTCTGTTCTAGTTCTGTTCTAGTTCTGTTCTAGTTCTGTTCTAGTTCTGTTCTAGTTCTGTTCTAGTTCTGTTCTAGTTCTGTTCTAGTTCTGTTCTAGTTCTGTTCTAGTTCTGTTCTAGTTCTGTTCTAGTTCTGTTCTAGTTCTGTTCTAGTTCTGTTCTAGTTCTGTTCTAGTTCTGTTCTAGTTCTGTTCTAGTTCTGTTCTAGTTCTGTTCTAGTTCTGTTCTAGTTCTGTTCTAGTTCTATTCTAGTTCTGTTCTATTTCTCTTTATAGTACTTTATATTAAATAATATAATTGTATACCCTTTTTGTTAAAAAGTCTTGAAGAATTTAGCTATTTAAGTATTTCTGTATATAATATTTTTAGATTATTTTCTTGATAAACCCATTGGCGCATTACCAAACAAAAGCTAAAGCGTAAAAAACAAAGCGTTAAGGTAACCACCTCAAGCTATTTAACTAATTTATACCGGTTGTAGTCGTATTCCTAGTGTACCGTTGTCAACTATTACAACAAATATACGACCTGACGTCTCTGTAATTACCAACATGTAAAAACAGGCATAAAATAAAAAATAAATTCAAAAAACCAAAATAAAACGAAAAGTGTCATAAAAAGGCTGTAAAAACTACAAAAATGAATGAAAATGATATGAACGTGACAACCGCAAAACATCTACTAGTTTAACATCAACAACAACAATTTCTACTACTATCAAGCAAAAAGGACAAAGGAAATAAAAATTGGTGTGAGTTTTAAAATATCTCAGTACCAGAAGTTACTTTAGATTTTTGTTATTTTAAGCTTTTGTTGTTTCATGTTGTTCCATATTTTGGGACAACAAATGACAACAGCCACACAAACTCTAAACAATAGTCCATACATTTATTCAGAACTTAAATAGCCGGGAGATGAAAAAGGTTATAGGTTACAGCTTGTAATATGACAAGAGGACAAGAAAAATATTAAAAGCGAAATGGTTCAAAATAGGTAGGACTCCAAAGATGCTTTAAACTAAGTTCAAAAAATTAATACCAACGAATGTTATGACATGAAAGTTATTATTGTTTGTATATGCAAATTTTGTACCACAACAACACTGTGAAACAAATGTTTTACTAAAAGAAAATTTCATATACTTTTCCATAAAAGTTATAGAATAAACTTCAACTACCTTTACCAACATGTGAAAAAGTAAATTTTTATTGCATACAAAATAACTTAATTAATCACCAAACCACTGTTTTTATGTAGCACCGTGTAGCTGTTCTTAACATCAGGAAAAAGAAATAGATTATGGCGTGAGTAAAAGTAAATATTTCAGCTTGTTTTGTTAGTAAGTTACAAGAGTTCAACATAGTTTTTTACAAAATATGAATCCTTTCATTCAGTATTTATTTTTATATTTTTCATTAGTTTCGTTGTTGGCTTCTTGGACTGGCTGGATGACGACTGGCTTTGTTGTTAGATGTTTTGAGGCTAAATTTTCACAACAATGGTAGCCACTATCACCTTTCACTCTTTCCTTATTCCGACTTCTTTCCTTATATATTAAGCTTCCCTTTAAGAAATGTACAACAAATTATTTGTGAATTTTACCATTCACTTGCACTTACTTATAACACAAGAAGCACTACAATGTAGAGTGTGGGAGGATATTATTCTAAAGATTAATATTTACCCTATAGATATAAAAATGAAAAGATATCTAGAAAATAATCTGAATAAAACTACAGAAGAACTAGAACAGAACTAGAGCAAAACTAGAACAGAACTAGAACAGAACTAAAACAGAACTAGAACAGAACTAGAACAGAACTAGAACAGAACTAGAACAGAACTAAAACAGAACTAGAACAGAACTAGAACAGAACTAGAACAGAACTAGAACAGAACTAGAACAGAACTAGAACAGAACTAGAACAGAACTAGAACAGAACTAGAACAGAACTAGAACAGAACTAGAACAGAACTAGAACAGAACTAGAACAGAACTAGAACAGAACTAGAACAGAACTAGAACAGAACTAGAACAGAACTAGAACAGAACTAGAACAGAACTAGAACAGAACTAGAACAGAACTAGAACAGAACTAGAACAGAACTAGAACAGAACTAGAACAGAACTAGAACAGAACTAGAACAGAACTAGAACAGAACTAGAACAGAACTAGAACAGAACTAGAACAGAACTAGAACAGAACTAGAACAGAACTAGAACAGAACTAGAACAGAACTAGAACAGAACTAGAACAGAACTAGAACAGAACTAGAACAGAACTAGAACAGAACTAGAACAGAACTAGAACAGAACTAGAACAGAACTAGAACAGAACTAGAACAGAACTAGAACAGAACTAGAACAGAACTAGAACAGAACTAGAACAGAACTAGAACAGAACTAGAACAGAACTAGAACAGAACTAGAACAGAACTAGAACAGAACTAGAACAGAACTAGAACAGAACTAGAACAGAACTAGAACAGAACTAGAACAGAACTAGAACAGAACTAGAACAGAACTAGAACAGAACTAGAACAGAACTAGAACAGAACTAGAACAGAACTAGAACAGAACTAGAACAGAACTAGAACAGAACTAGAACAGAACTAGAACAGAACTAGAACAGAACTAGAACAGAACTAGAACAGAACTAGAACAGAACTAGAACAGAACTAGAACAGAACTAGAACAGAACTAGAACAGAACTAGAACAGAACTAGAACAGAACTAGAACAGAACTAGAACAGAACTAGAACAGAACTAGAACAGAACTAGAACAGAACTAGAACAGAACTAGAACAGAACTAGAACAGAACTAGAACAGAACTAGAACAGAACTAGAACAGAACTAGAACAGAACTAGAACAGAACTAGAACAGAACTAGAACAGAACTAGAACAGAACTAGAACAGAACTAGAACAGAACTAGAACAGAACTAGAACAGAACTAGAACAGAACTAGAACAGAACTAGAACAGAACTAGAACAGAACTAGAACAGAACTAGAACAGAACTAGAACAGAACTAGAACAGAACTAGAACAGAACTAGAACAGAACTAGAACAGAACTAGAACAGAACTAGAACAGAACTAGAACAGAACTAGAACAGAACTAGAACAGAACTAGAACAGAACTAGAACAGAACTAGAACAGAACTAGAACAGAACTAGAACAGAACTAGAACAGAACTAGAACAGAACTAGAACAGAACTAGAACAGAACTAGAACAGAACTAGAACAGAACTAGAACAGAACTAGAACAGAACTAGAACAGAACTAGAACAGAACTAGAACAGAACTAGAACAGAACTAGAACAGAACTAGAACAGAACTAGAACAGAACTAGAACAGAACTAGAACAGAACTAGAACAGAACTAGAACAGAACTAGAACAGAACTAGAACAGAACTAGAACAGAACTAGAACAGAACTAGAACAGAACTAGAACAGAACTAGAACAGAACTAGAACAGAACTAGAACAGAACTAGAACAGAACTAGAACAGAACTAGAACAGAACTAGAACAGAACTAGAACAGAACTAGAACAGAACTAGAACAGAACTAGAACAGAACTAGAACAGAACTAGAACAGAACTAGAACAGAACTAGAACAGAACTAGAACAGAACTAGAACAGAACTAGAACAGAACTAGAACAGAACTAGAACAGAACTAGAACAGAACTAGAACAGAACTAGAACAGAACTAGAACAGAACTAGAACAGAACTAGAACAGAACTAGAACAGAACTAGAACAGAACTAGAACAGAACTAGAACAGAACTAGAACAGAACTAGAACAGAACTAGAACAGAACTAGAACAGAACTAGAACAGAACTAGAACAGAACTAGAACAGAACTAGAACAGAACTAGAACAGAACTAGAACAGAACTAGAACAGAACTAGAACAGAACTAGAACAGAACTAGAACAGAACTAGAACAGAACTAGAACAGAACTAGAACAGAACTAGAACAGAACTAGAACAGAACTAGAACAGAACTAGAACAGAACTAGAACAGAACTAGAACAGAACTAGAACAGAACTAGAACAGAACTAGAACAGAACTAGAACAGAACTAGAACAGAACTAGAACAGAACTAGAACAGAACTAGAACAGAACTAGAACAGAACTAGAACAGAACTAGAACAGAACTAGAACAGAACTAGAACAGAACTAGAACAGAACTAGAACAGAACTAGAACAGAACTAGAACAGAACTAGAACAGAACTAGAACAGAACTAGAACAGAACTAGAACAGAACTAGAACAGAACTAGAACAGAACTAGAACAGAACTAGAACAGAACTAGAACTAGAACTAGAACTAGAACTAGAACAGAACTAGAACAGAACTAGAACAGAACTAGAACAGAACTAGAACAGAACTAGAACAGAACTAGAACAGAACTAGAACAGAACTAGAACAGAACTAGAACAGAACTAGAACAGAACTAGAACAGAACTAGAACAGAACTAGAACAGAACTAGAACAGAACTAGAACAGAACTAGAACAGAACTAGAACAGAACTAGAACAGAACTAGAACAGAACTAGAACAGAACTAGAACAGAACTAGAACAGAACTAGAACAGAACTAGAACAGAACTAGAACAGAACTAGAACAGAACTAGAACAGAACTAGAACAGAACTAGAACAGAACTAGAACAGAACTAGAACAGAACTAGAACAGAACTAGAACAGAACTAGAACAGAACTAGAACAGAACTAGAACAGAACTAGAACAGAACTAGAACAGAACTAGAACAGAACTAGAACAGAACTAGAACAGAACTAGAACAGAACTAGAACAGAACTAGAACAGAACTAGAACAGAACTAGAACAGAACTAGAACAGAACTAGAACAGAACTAGAACAGAACTAGAACAGAACTAGAACAGAACTAGAACAGAACTAGAACAGAACTAGAACAGAACTAGAACAGAACTAGAACAGAACTAGAACAGAACTAGAACAGAACTAGAACAGAACTAGAACAGAACTAGAACAGAACTAGAACAGAACTAGAACAGAACTAGAACAGAACTAGAACAGAACTAGAACAGAACTAGAACAGAACTAGAACAGAACTAGAACAGAACTAGAACAGAACTAGAACAGAACTAGAACAGAACTAGAACAGAACTAGAACAGAACTAGAACAGAACTAGAACAGAACTAGAACAGAACTAGAACAGAACTAGAACAGAACTAGAACAGAACTAGAACAGAACTAGAACAGAACTAGAACAGAACTAGAACAGAACTAGAACAGAACTAGAACAGAACTAGAACAGAACTAGAACAGAACTAGAACAGAACTAGAACAGAACTAGAACAGAACTAGAACAGAACTAGAACAGAACTAGAACAGAACTAGAACAGAACTAGAACAGAACTAGAACAGAACTAGAACAGAACTAGAACAGAACTAGAACAGAACTAGAACAGAACTAGAACAGAACTAGAACAGAACTAGAACAGAACTAGAACAGAACTAGAACAGAACTAGAACAGAACTAGAACAGAACTAGAACAGAACTAGAACAGAACTAGAACAGAACTAGAACAGAACTAGAACAGAACTAGAACAGAACTAGAACAGAACTAGAACAGAACTAGAACAGAACTAGAACAGAACTAGAACAGAACTAGAACAGAACTAGAACAGAACTAGAACAGAACTAGAACAGAACTAGAACAGAACTAGAACAGAACTAGAACAGAACTAGAACAGAACTAGAACAGAACTAGAACAGAACTAGAACAGAACTAGAACAGAACTAGAACAGAACTAGAACAGAACTAGAACAGAACTAGAACAGAACTAGAACAGAACTAGAACAGAACTAGAACAGAACTAGAACAGAACTAGAACAGAACTAGAACAGAACTAGAACAGAACTAGAACAGAACTAGAACAGAACTAGAACAGAACTAGAACAGAACTAGAACAGAACTAGAACAGAACTAGAACAGAACTAGAACAGAACTAGAACAGAACTAGAACAGAACTAGAACAGAACTAGAACAGAACTAGAACAGAACTAGAACAGAACTAGAACAGAACTAGAACAGAACTAGAACAGAACTAGAACAGAACTAGAACAGAACTAGAACAGAACTAGAACAGAACTAGAACAGAACTAGAACAGAACTAGAACAGAACTAGAACAGAACTAGAACAGAACTAGAACAGAACTAGAACAGAACTAGAACAGAACTAGAACAGAACTAGAACAGAACTAGAACAGAACTAGAACAGAACTAGAACAGAACTAGAACAGAACTAGAACAGAACTAGAACAGAACTAGAACAGAACTAGAACAGAACTAGAACAGAACTAGAACAGAACTAGAACAGAACTAGAACAGAACTAGAACAGAACTAGAACAGAACTAGAACAGAACTAGAACAGAACTAGAACAGAACTAGAACAGAACTAGAACAGAACTAGAACAGAACTAGAACAGAACTAGAACAGAACTAGAACAGAACTAGAACAGAACTAGAACAGAACTAGAACAGAACTAGAACAGAACTAGAACAGAACTAGAACAGAACTAGAACAGAACTAGAACAGAACTAGAACAGAACTAGAACAGAACTAGAACAGAACTAGAACAGAACTAGAACAGAACTAGAACAGAACTAGAACAGAACTAGAACAGAACTAGAACAGAACTAGAACAGAACTAGAACAGAACTAGAACAGAACTAGAACAGAACTAGAACAGAACTAGAACAGAACTAGAACAGAACTAGAACAGAACTAGAACAGAACTAGAACAGAACTAGAACAGAACTAGAACAGAACTAGAACAGAACTAGAACAGAACTAGAACAGAACTAGAACAGAACTAGAACAGAACTAGAACAGAACTAGAACAGAACTAGAACTAGAACAGAACTAGAACAGAACTAGAACAGAACTAGAACAGAACTAGAACAGAACTAGAACAGAACTAGAACAGAACTAGAACAGAACTAGAACAGAACTAGAACAGAACTAGAACAGAACTAGAACAGAACTAGAACAGAACTAGAACAGAACTAGAACAGAACTAGAACAGAACTAGAACAGAACTAGAACAGAACTAGAACAGAACTAGAACAGAACTAGAACAGAACTAGAACAGAACTAGAACAGAACTAGAACAGAACTAGAACTAGTACAGAACTGGAACAGAACTAGAGCAGAACTAGAAGAATTAGAACAGAGTTAATAATATATGTTCTTAAAAAGCTCAACTTGAAGCAAAGTTAATAGCAGCCTGCTAAAGAGTACTAAAGAAACAAATTAAAACTAAAATAAATTCTACAGGAACCAAGTTAAACACTAATAAAAAGAGAAAACCAAAAGAAAAATTAATACAAACATAAGAAAACTTCAACACAGTTTCTAATACATATCAAATGGTATAAGTCACAAAAAAGGATAAGAACAGAGAAAATGTTAGGTATATAAAAATAGTAAGACGTGATGAAAAAAAGATCTAGAAACTAAATATTTTATATGTCAAACATACAATGTTGAAAGATTTAAAGCGTAGTCATTTTCTTTACATCCAGTTTGGGTTGCTTATCTGGGAGTTAACATTAATGCCAGTTGGCTACATAAAGAACAAAGAATGAAATGTATTTTTATATGAAAAAGAGAACAATATTTAGTTTAACAAACAAACTTCTTCTTCGTTCAAAGTCCAGTGACAAGCATTTACTATAGACAGACGGACAGACGGTTTGCTAAACCCACCTGTTTTAATTAAACCTACGTGATGTCAAATACTGAAAAATTTTCCGAAACGACAAGTCATAGTTATACGTGTTGACAGTAGTTTTATTTTTTTTTTAGTTTTTGGGTATTTTCTTTTTAATACTTTTTCCTATATCTTTAGATAGTCTCTTGCTTTCTGGCTGCTACTCTCCTGCTGCATGACATACAAAAGCTCAATTGTCATTATGTTCTAATTGAAAACATTCTTAAATGGCAAAGACGTGTTAATGAGTCTAGATAAAGAGGAAATTTTCTAAGAAAAACAAACATTTTTTTTATTTGCTGGTTTTTACATAGAGATACTATTTGAAATTAAAGACCAGAAAGTGTATAAAAAATGTTTAAGGTGTCCGAAAAGGGGTAACTTAGGTTAAAATAATATAAAGATTGGAAAACTTAAAACATGAATAAAAGTACTTGCTCTTGTGATATCAAAAAGTGTTTGTGTCGATTTTTTTTGTGGGGTCAAAATAAATTTATATTTATTATAAGGAAGTTTGTGCTTATGTGTGTAATTTATAAGAATATTGATCTAAAGCCATTTGTAAGTCACTCCCTGAACTACTGTCTGGCTGTCTGCCAATGTAAAGCGTTTAATCAAAGCTCGTTACAGGTTGCAATTTAATACATAAATACAAAACTCATATCGAAGACACTTGTGTTGGTATTTAATATTGCTTTTGAAATTTATGAAAATCTGTAACTTTCAACGAATTAAACAATTTGTTATAAACATTTCTTAGTTCGGTATTAAATTGGGCGAAATCGGTTCACATTTGTTCATAGCTGCTATATGAAACAGTAACGAAAATAGCTCAAAGCATAACAAGTGAGTGTGTTATAGTGGCCATAGCTGTCATAGTTTATAATTTAATAGCTTTTAGCTGGTGTTTGTGGCATTTTAGTGGTTTTTTATATGAAAGATATTTTCAAATATGGACTGATTCCTATGAAATTTGATTTACTGACCAATAGTTGCATAAAAGTTCTCTGTTCTTAATTAAGCTGTCATATCTATTACAATTGGATTTATTTTATAAGTATTAATGTGATTTCCGGGACGGGGCCATATGGGAGTTCTGACAAAATGTGTACCGATTTCGTCCGTTTTTAATACACAACTATTTAATAGATATTGAAAATACAGATACCCCCTATAATTTTGGTATTTTTGTGTTTCTGTAATTTTTTTATACAGAAGCTATTGTCAAATGCTGACCGATTGTGGAAAAATTTTCGCCCACTGGCTGGCATTGACATAAGACTTCTTTGTGCTATATTCAGTGGTCACTGCTGTTATAGTTTATCACTAATTGTCATTTAAGTATATTTTAGGTGAAATTTAGGCTGTTTCCGTAAATGTTTTGTATGTGAGCTGAATTCCATGAAATTGTATATGCCAGCTAGAGTAAAACTTCTCTATACTAAATTTTATCATAATAACTTTTGTAATTTGTCATTTATTAGCAAATAAACGATTAGTAACAACGAGTTTATACGGGAGCTATGTGATCAAATGTAAACCGATTTCGCCCAATTTCAATAATTTTCCAAGAGACCGACCTAGGCTCTTTCTTTTAGGCCCAATCGAGCTTTAAACACATAGACAGAGAGACGGACATCATTCAATTAAATTTCATTGGGATTCAGAATATATATATCCCTTATGATTTTTGAGCAAAAAATTAGGAAGTTAAGAACGGAGTGACAATCTCAATATTTCTGTGATTATAAAAAGGGCAGTTTAAATTCTTTTTCATAGTAAGTTTTTTTCCAGGAGTGGGTTACTAGCCCGACATCGTTTTTATCGTTTTTATGGGAGAACGCACAGCACTTGTTTTCTCACTACTTTATTGGCTTTTAACGTATCTAACCAGATGACAACACAAGGAGGTAAGTGTCCACAGTTGAGATAAAGGATTGACCAAGATAAGCCTTGGCTTACCAAGAGAAACCGATGAGAACCGTTGCTTGGTATCCAACATCCCCTATATCTTTTGTATATATTGGTATCGCTGTGAACATGAACAACGATATATGCTTCGAAATCAAACGTAGAATCATACTTGCCAATCGATGCTATTTTGGCCTAAGCAAACAGCTAAGAAATAAAGTCCTCTCTGGAAGAACTAAAATTACTCTATATAAAACAATCACACTACCTGTGTTATTGTGTGGAGCTGAATGTACAATGAGTATCGACATCGAATGAACCATGAGCTTTATGAGTTATACGCTGATATAGACATAGTAAATCGCAATAAGCAATAAGCGTCGGATAATACGAATGGATAAAAATACTCCGGAAAGAAAAGTGTTTGATAATGATGCTGAGGGAACTCCTAGAAGAGGGCGTCCAAAACTTCTATGGAAAGACCAAGTGGAAGAAAATCTTTCGAAACTTGGCCTACGAAATTAGACAATTTGAGCACAAAATAGAGGCGCATGGAATTTTTAAATACGCTACGCCTTTGACCTCAACAGGTTGTAACTGTAGGCAATTTAAGTAAGTAAGTAAGGGTATAAAAAGGTGAATGGTGTTAAAACAATTATATCATATTTCTACGACAAGAGGCAAATCCACCAAACTGTTTATAGCTGACGCCTGTGGAAAGGTCTCTACTTGTCTTTTGTAAAAAAGGATTTGAAGAACACGGGAAAGGTGTCCCAGAACATGTCCAATTTAAAGTTTCCATAAAGGTGACAAAAGCAGCAGTCAACACCCCACTTTACCCACCGGCAACAGGCTACATTATCTCAACTTCAACGTTATTTCCCAACCCCCCTGGCAATAAGCAACATAGACAACATGATACCTATTAAACCCACCAAGTTAGGTTTAATATCATATATTCTGCCAATGGCACTTGACTTTTGGCTGGCCTCCTTATTGATTTATCCCTATCATATGGTATGATGGTTTAATTCATAAATTGAAAAAGATTTTCCCCGTGGATATATATAAGCTTTTACCTATTGAGGCTGGTGTATCCCAAGTTAGTATTAACATTAGATCAATCTCATATGATATGCCTAAAAATATAACTACAATCACATCTGCATTTGCAGATGATACTAGTGAGAACCCTTTTAGATCATCTCGACATATGCATATCCCAATTACAAAAATTGCTGAAACAGTGGAAAATAGGAGCAAATTAAGAAAGTAAGAACGTGCTAAAGTCGGTCAAGCCCGACCATACGATACCCTCCACCACTAAGGTCAAAGGTGTTCTTTTCCTGTATAAAGACAAATATTTGCTTAATTTTGCCATCATACAAAGATTTTCTAAAAATTTATTAGCCAATTCACTATGTCTACTAAAGTGCTAAATCTTAAAGTGCTATTTAGGGTCAAATAGCGCTACTGTGAACACCTGTCGTATATTAACCAGTGTATATTTTGATAGACGTCATACTACTACACAGAAAAAGAAAAACAACAAGAACTTACCACATTGTCAGATTCCATTTCCAAATTTGTATTATGTATTTGATTTCGATTTTTTTGTTAAAAAAAAATTCGTAATTGTTTCTGTTTTAATTTTGGTGCGAAATTATCTGTCCACAGAAAAAATTTGATAAGATCAATCATGCCAATTTTTTTAAACAAAAATCGCTGAAATATGAGCGTGGCATCACTGAATTAAATAGCACGGTGAGTAAACATAGGTTTCAAAGTGATATTGTCATATAATATTTTTTAATGGGAAATACCAACAAAATTTTGATGACAGTCATAAATATTTATGACAATAGGACAATAGCACACAATAGCAGAGACTGTGAATTGGCTATATAAATTGGCTATATATATATATTCATTTGGACTTATATGAGAGCTAGGGTCAAATGAACACCGATTATCTCGAAATTTGTCAAATTGATTACAGTATTTACAAGAATTATGTATGCAAAAAATAAACATAAAACTTTTATAATCTTCAGATTTACAAGCATTTTATATTTGGCTGTGCCGAATCTTATATACCCACCATCAAGTTGTGTTAAATTTAAAAATATCTCTCATATATCTACGTGGGTGCAGCTAATTCAAAATGTGGACCAAATTCGAAAAAGTTGTATATTTTGTTAGGAGTTCCTAATACCGTATATAAAGTCTGGTAATTGGTGCAATTTTTCATTGTAGATATAAAAAGAGGATGTTATAAATATATAAGAATTATAGCCAAATGTTGACCGATTGTAACAAAATTTTATACACTGGCTGGTATTTATATAAAGGTTGTTTTTGCAAATAGCTGTCATAGTTTCTAATTTAATAGCTTTTAACTGGCCTTTGATACATTTTTTTTTGGTTTCCGGGAGTGTCTTTATATGAAAGCTATAGTCAAATATGGACCGATTCCTATAAAATTTGATATACTGACCAATAGTTGCATAAAACTTCTCTATTATAAATTTAGTCGTCATAGCTATTACAATTGTATTCAATTTATCAGCATTCATGTGTTTCCCGGGGCGGGGTTATATGGGAGTTGTAACTAAATGTGAACCGATTTCGCCCATTTTCAGTACACAACTTTTGTTAGGTATCAAAAATACTTTTGTACAATTTTGTCTCTCTAGCTCTTGCAGTTAAGGAGCTATTGCGATTTTATCTGACGGACAGACGGACATAAACCGTCTTTTCTTTTTGTATTTTTGTGTTTCCGTAAGTTTTTTATATGGGAGCTATGGTCAAAAGGTGACCGATTGTAATAAAATTTTACACACTGGCTAGCATTCATATAAGACTTAATTTTATAAAATTTTGTTGCTGTAGCCCTTTTCGTTAAGGCGCTATCGCGCTTTTATCTGACGGACAGACGGACATAAACCCCATTTTCTTTTTGTATTTTTGCGCTTCCGTAAGTTTTTTTTATGGGAGCTATGGTCAAATGGCGACCGATTGTGACAGAATTTTGCACCCTGGCTGGTATTCACATATGACTTTCTTGTGCTAAATTTAGTGACCAATGCTATTACAGTTTATCATTTATTGTCATTTAAGTGTATTTCAGGTGGAATTTAGGCTGTTTCCGTAAGTTTTTTGTATGACAGCTATAGTTAAATATGAACCGATTTCGATGAAATTTTATATGCTGCCTAGTACTTATGTAAGACTTCTAGATACCAAATTTTGTTATCATAGCTGTTATAATTTGTCATTTATTGGCCTAGACGAGGTTATACGGGAGCTATGGTCAAATGCGAACCGATTTTGCCCGATTCAATACCAGAATTTTCCAAGAAATGAGCAATATATGTGCCAAATTTCAGTTAAGGTTTTATCGTGCCGACAACAGACAGACAGACGGACATCGCTCAATCGTCTTAGAATTTCATAAGGATTCAGAATATACTTTAATTTTGGTTTTTGAGCAATTAAGGAAATTACAAACGGAATGACAATCTCAATAAGTCCCCCATTCTTTTTGATGGTGGGTATAGAAACCCTTATTTCTGTGACGTCAAGTAAAAAAGGGCTCACAGTGTATAGCGTCACATTGTGAGCCCTTTTTTACATGACGTTATTTAAATCACTCCAATTACTTTTTATGAAGTCTTTTACATCTAATTGTATAAAATTAAGCAGACTTTGAGCACTTACTGAAACTTGATACCTGAGTTAATGTTTTTTGTCATTTTTATGAATTTTTAAAAAAACTTATTATTGTAAAAAATTTATAAAAATTCGAGATGGGTGCAAATAAAGACCTGCCATTCACGAAGAGAGCAATCAAAAATTGTATCCATTATAAACTCTAAATAATCAATATATAATAAATTTGTTCATAAACAAATATATGTGATTTTGACAGTTTTAAAATTTTGTCCTTGGTTTAGTGTTTTTCGGATTTGCCGATATGTATATATAAGGGTCATTCTAACATCTCGACGCTTTATATTCAAAAAGTGCTATATTCATTTTTGACCAAAATGGTTTTTAATAGAAACGTATTCCTTGGCTTATCTGTCATATGTCATTTAAATTTTAAGAAAGAAAATTAATTCAAATTTTTTTTTTTTATAAATTGTGTTTGTGCTATCTACATGCATTAAAAAAATAGTGCAATCTACATTAAAAATATTTGTGGAAATAATGACAATTGTTATAAAACTACAATTCTCTACAACGTACTGTAATCATGGATTTCTAAAATATTTGATTTATTTTGCCCGATCAACACATGATCAAATGCATAATTTACAGTTCAGTTCATTATGAAGAATTTTTGGAAATTGATCATACCATTTTAGAAACTCTCGTCGGCTCATGCGCAGCAAGTTTGGTAAAGATCATAGTATGACCAAATGCACACCTTACGATTTAATTTACTTTGAGTAATTTTGAGTGGTGCCACCTGTCGGAAATCGGTCATACCAACTAAGAAACCTTCGTCGGATCATCCGCAACAACTCTGTTAAAGATCACAGCATGACGAAATGTGCAAATTATAACTTAACTCACTTTGGGTAATTGTCAGTGGCGCCAAATGCTGGAGATTGGTCATACAAACCAAAAAACCTTCGTCGCCTTATGCGTAACAACTTTTCTTAAGATCGTAGCATTATCAAATACACAATTTACGGTCGGATATTGGTCATACCAGCTAAGAAACCTTTGTCGGCTCATGCGTTACAACTTTTCTAAAGATCATAGCATGATCAAATACACAGTTCACGATCATCTGTCGGAAATTAGTCATATCAACTTAAAAACCGTCGCTTGCTCATGCGAATCAACTTTGCTGAAGAGCATAACTTGATCAAATGCATAGTTTACTATTCTATAAAGCACATACAGACAGATAAACATTCATTTGTTTAAAAGTTATAACATTACCAATTTCTTCCCCTTTTTATCCCCTAATATTAAAATAATTCAATCTGCATATTTGGTACTTCTTTGGTACCAATTGAAACCAGTACATTTTTTAAAAAACACACTTAACATTTCGTTCCTACTTATAGGACTTTTTGAGATTTTAAGCTATCACTTTATCCCTTTTTTACCCATTTTGGCCCCCGAAATCAAAAAACTACCAATATTAATATTTTTTAATATTTTTTCACATTTATTGATTATAGTACAAAGTTAATTTCTGTATTCTTTGGTTCAAAAAATAAGTGTGGGTTAAAATAGTACCAAAAAACCTACTTTCATCACTTTTTACCCCCTATCGGGCATAGTTTCAAAAAAGTACCAAGCACCTGTCCACTTATTTTTATAGTTGTTCGAAAGGTAATATTAATTTTGTTTCTATGTCTATTACTTTAGGAGATCTAACGTTTTCGATTTTTCCCCCTTTTTACCCGTTGTTGGCCCCTAAGAGGCAAAGCTTCCAAAAGTGCCTGTAAAATTGTGAATTTGTAATTAGCACTTTTTGAATATAAACCCTCGATATGTATATTGCGTTTTAAGTAATTTTAAATCTAACATCGTATGAAGAAATTTAAAGAAGAAAACAGAAAAATACTGAAACTTAAATTAAGAAAAAGCAGGCATACGCACTTACAGACATACATACATATATATATGCATATACATACATATATATATGCATATACACACACATATGGGGACCATTCAAATTGACATAGTTTTTTTTAGAATTGAAGAAAAAATATAATATAATGAAAAACAATATACAAATGAAAATATGCACATAAATATTATATATAAATTTAAGAGAATTTATTTATAAAAAGAGCAAGTTATACTAAAAAGAGAAACTGTTATACTAAAAGTAACTTAACGGAAAGGATTCTCGAATAAAACGAAAGCTCGAATAACGTTATTTTGCCAAAAAAAAAACTCAGCAGAGAGTTTTAGCCGAATAACGAATTTCTTTACAGCTTCCTTTTCTCCCAATTTCTCTTGAGCAAATGAAGAGCGACAATAACTCTCATTTTTAGGTGTGTTAGGTTCGTTGTTTTTTCGTTGTCCTTTTCAATGTAGCAGCAACACAGGACTACTTTTATTTTCTTCCACAATTATTTGGTTTTATAACAATTTTTGTGAGAAAAACGAAGTTTCATCTTCGAATGTATATGCATGCAGATGATGATGGTGATGGCTATAAAGGATTTTATGTGAAATGTATGTAGTAATTTTTGGTTCTTGGCTAAAATTTCTTTTTTTTTATTGAGGTGCAATTCGTAAACAACAGATTCAGTTTGCAAACATGTAGTAGATGCGTTTTGTTGGTCGGTTAAAACGGTCCAATATTAAAATAACGAAAATTACTTTATATGGTAAACCATGTACTTATTTCAAAAATGTCGTAAATGTTGAGAAAACCCGCTTTTACTTGAATGAGTTGGAAAAAATTATAAAAAAAATAAAAAATTTTAAAGTTGTATTAAATTGTATAAAAAAAAAATATTTTCAAATTTAAGCTTAAATAAAATTAAAACCTCTTAAAAATTATTTATTTTAAGCTTAAGAAAAAAAAATTGTGTTTAAAAATAAAATCTGCTAAATATTACACAGATAATCATAAAGGACATTCGGTTCTTGTGTTTGTGTGTCTATAAGTGTATAAAATTGTTTTATGTAGTGTTTCGTGCTTTTGTGGAGATAAATCCTTTTTGGCATTCACAGCGGGTAAACTTTTCTTTAATTTTCTTCTTGGTATGTTTTCAAGTTTCTACTTCTTTTATAATGTCTATGGCATAAATACAATAGATATACAAAGTTGTTACATGAATATAAAAAAAAAAAACAAAAAAAAAACAAGCAAGAGTGCTATATTCGGCTGTGCCGAATCTTATATACCCACCATTAAATTGTGTTAAATTTAGAAACATATATCATAAATCTACTTGGGTGCAGTTAATTCAAAATGATGACCAAATTCGAAAAAAAATGTTACACTAGTTGCTATTGTTGGTAAAATATTTGGACTAAATTCGATTGCTGTAGCTTCATAGTTCAATATTTAAAAGGTTCTAAGTGGTTTCCCTAGTATATAATTTGTACAAAATTTAGTCTCATAGTCGGGTATAGTTTAACATTAACAAGCTGTTAAATACCTTTCGTTAAGCTTAATATTTAGTTAGGATAAACATGTTGATAGTAATACGAATAGTCCATATCGTTGTTGAAAATCCAAAACTGGGTAACAACACTTTTTCAAATTTTACAGGAGAAGCAAAAATTCAAATATATATTTTTTATAAATTCAAATATTTTATTTTCATATCTTACCCCAAGTTTGATGATACGCATATTTGAATTTTGAAAATAGTGCACATGTTGATACGCAATTTTGAATTATTGATATAAAACCGTTATTTTTTGGTCATAAAAATCTAGAGACATGTAAGACAACTTTACGAATCATAATCAATCAAAAACTCGATTTTGATTTTTTTGATGATACGCAGTTTTGGATTTTCAACGACGATATATTTTTTGTTAGGCGTTCCTAATGCATCTACCGTATATAAAGTCCGGACATTGATTGATAGCTATCTAATTTCCTTGGTGCAATCTAATCTAAGGATTTTGTTCAGGAGAGCCATTTTTAAGATTCTAATACGTACATATTTAGTGTACCATCAATGAGCTTGTTGGTATTGGTCTCATTTGAAAGCCACACATCTCATGACGTCAGGAAAGTGTTGATCAAACTTGGAAAGTGTTGATCAAACTTGTTTGTGTAATTTTGTGTAGAAGGTCCCTTTCTCTATGCGCTGTCACATATACTGAATGTAGCACCAAATCATTTTCATTGTAGATATAAAAATGGGATGCTATATATATATATATATAAGAACTATAGTCAAAGGTTACTCGATTGTCACAAAATTTTACGCAATGGTTGGCATTTATATAGAGCTTATTCTTGCAAAATTTACTGGCCATATCTGTCATAGTTTCTAATTTAATAGCTTTTAACTGGATGTTATTACATTTCTTTTTGGTTTCCGGAAGTGATTTTTATATGAAAGCTATAGTCAAATATGGACAGATTCCTATAGAATTTGATATACTGACCAAGAGTTGCATACAACTTCTCAATTCTAAATTAAGTCGTCATATCTATTACAATTGAATTCAATTTAATAGTATTCATGTGATTCCTAGATAGGGGTTATATGGGAGCTCTAACTAAATTTCAGCCGATTTCACCCATTTTCAATACCCATGTTTTTCAAGATATCGAAAATTCTTTTGTAAAATATTTGTCCCTCTAGCTTTTGTAATTGAGGCGCTATCGCGCTTTTATCTGACGGACAGACAGACATAAACTCCCTTTTATTTTTTTATTTTTGTTTTTCCGTAAGTTTTTTATATGGGAGCTCTGGTCAAATGGTGACCAATTGTAACAAAATTTGGTGCATTGACTGGTATTGACAAAATGCTATCTTTTGATAAATTTAGTGGCCATAGCTATTACAGTTTTTCTTTTATTGGCATTCAAATGTGTTAATGGTGGAATTTAGGCTGTTTCCGTAAGTGTTTTGTATGGGAGCTATCATCATAGCTATTATAATTTGTGATTTATTAGCATATAAGCGATAAGCCTAGACGAGGTGATATGGGAGCTATGGTCAAATGTAAACTGATTTTACTCAATTTCAATATCAAAATTTTCCCAAAAATGAAAAATATCTTTGCCAAGTTTCAGTGACTTATCTGTTTTCGTTTAGGCGTTATCATGTTTTCAACAGACAGACAGACGAACAGACAGACCGGCAGACCGACAGACAGACAGACATCGCTCGTCTTAGAATTTCATAAAGATTCAGAATATAAGTATAACCCTATTGGTTTTCGAGCCAATATTAAGGAAATTACTAATGGAATGACAATCTCAATATACCCCCATACTTTCTGACGGTGAGTATAAAAAAAACTAATAAAAAAGCGCTATGGTCGGTCAAGCCCGTTTATACGAAAACCTTCACCAATAAATTTTAAGGTGTTCTTTTTCGTGTATAAAGACAAACATTTGTTAATTTTGTCATCATACAAACATTTTCTCAATTTTTATATTTTTAAGCGGTTTTTGTCATTTTGACTTATATGAGGGCTAGGGTCAAATGTTGAACTATTATTTTGAAATTTAGCAAATTGATTATGTATGCAAAAAACTTTTAGTGATTTTTGTCTCATTTAGTGCGTTTTGGTAGAAGAGTTTGTATAGGAGCTATGGTCAAATTTGGACCAAGTTCAACAAAATTTAGTAAAGTGATTTTAGTTTAGTTTACGTAAGCAGTATTTGTTTTAAATTTTATGAAAAAATATTGATATTTATGGCCAAATTATCAATTTCGGTGAGTTGGACCTGTGAGAGGTACCATATATAATTGAGCAGTTTTGATGAATTCAATAGCCATGGTTAAAATATCAGAAAAATTATCTCTAGAATTGCGTCCAGCCAGACGAACGGACGGACTGACATCTCTAAATTGCCTCGGAAAGTGATTCTTAGTTTATTGGTATACAAGTTTAAGTCAAATATTTCTATGCGTTACATATATCAGCACAAATTTATAAGACCCCTTCCACCTTTGGTGGTGAAGGGTATATATAGTCGGGAAAGTCTAACTTTTTGTATATCCTATAATAAGCATTTTTGTAAGTTTCGGTTTGAATTGTCGAAACCCTATATTCAATACCGATTTTTGGGGAGAAGCAAAAAACTGTTTAATATCAAAAATATTTAAAAAGGAGTCAATCTTTTAAAATATATTTTAGCCAAAGTTCTAAAATAGATTTCTTCACTATGATTTGTATTAAGAGTTTCCCAATAAAAAAAACATATTCCCCAACAAAAACTGAGTTTGAGAAAAAATGGTTCATAGGCGGTTTTTTATATAGGCTATCGATATGTTCTTGAATGGGAATCGTATATACATATACCTACATATACATACCAACAAAATGTTATACATTGATTTCTGCTTTGATTTGACTTAATTTCATGGAAACTGAACTAAATTTGGGGCCGTGAGGGTTAAAATTTAACTTTAGGAAGATCAGTTTTGTCGTAAGTTCCTGAAGTAATAATCCAATTTTGACAGTTAAGATCCCACTATCAGATGTTGCATAATTTAAACAAAATAGAAAATCTGAGCATATTTTCAAAATTGCACATTTTGATTTGATTCCAAATTTTGCATGGAATAGCCTTCTAGACGGACGGTCATTATTGAATCGAATATAAAAGTCTGCCTTGGTCATACAAAGCAATATTTCTTTGCATTACAAACGCCACCAAAATCCTTTAATATCCATCTCACATATAGTGGTGTAGGGTCCAAAACCTTACATATGAGCATTTCATATATATCGAATGGGAGAGTTTTATGTTATCAAACTGAAAATGATTTTAAAAATAGGCTCAAGTTAGAACTTTAAAGATAAAAACAGTTGATGTCTGTCTAACTTTTCTCAAAATATTTCCAAAACCAGGGATGAAGAATGGTATATATGCATACTTATATAACATAAGTATAAAAGAATATCGTGAGCCTATATTCAATACCGACTATGAACCAAATAAAAAAATGTTAAGGAGAGGCAAAAAAGTGTTCAATATCCAAAATACTTTAATAGAAGTCAATATTTCCTCTTCAATATTTTAAGCCAATAACTGCCTTAACAGATTTCTTCCATTTGATTTTTAATATATGAGATGTTCTTTTATAAAAGAACAGTTTTCTAATAAAAAGTGTTTAAAAATAAACATGGTTCATAGGCGATATTGAATATAGGCTCACGATATATTTTAGACTTGTATGTTTTATAAGCCAAAATATATTTGGGTAAATCCAGTAAAAAAACATGTTAATAAAAGAACCTTTCTTAAGGGAATTCAGTAAAATATTAAGAAATATTTAGAAATATTTTTTAAACGTTCTAAAATAGAAAAGGTTTTGTCCCAAAATGGTATATTTTATGAAAAATATTGTGTTCTTCGAAAGTAATTTGTTTTTTCTTTCGTAAAAGAAATAAATGTTTCATTTCAGTGAAAAAAATATCTCTTTTAGCAATTTCGCTGTATTGTATCCATATGGATACACTCAACTTTGAAGGGAAATGACAATATTACATGAGGTATCGATTTTTTTTTATTGTTTTTAACTTAATTTTCATTAAAAAACTTTTGTGTTTTTACTATTAAGCACTTTTATTATCATAACCGAAATATGTATCCATATGGATACCGTCCAAAAACACATTTTTGAATGGTTTTTATAAATTTATTTTTATGGAAGATTGAACTTGATTAGTTATCATAAATTTTTCTAAAAACACTAAAACGCCAATCCCTTCGTATCTCAATTTTAAAGCAAGAAGACTTTGAAAATAAAGTCTTCATATATTTTGTCGTTTTTCTTGTAGTAGCATGATTCCAGACAGACAGACAGACAAACAGATAAACAGACAAACAGACAGACAGACAGACATCGTCTAAGAATTTCATACGGATTCAGAATATACATACATCACTTTTGGTTTTTGAGCAAATGTTAAGGAAGTTACAAACGGAATGATAGTCTCAATATACCCCCCATTCTTTTTGATGGTGGATATAACAACATTGGTTTTTGATAGCAAAAACCTCATTTAGGTGATTTTTGATATCTTCCGAAGGATACAATCTGAAATCTGATGATGAAACACATCATCAAGACAACATGAATTTTTCTCCATATTTTTAAAAGGTTAGCCTAAAATACAAAATTTCAACTTCCATGTGTCTTTCCAAACCTGGATTTACCCATATGTTTGAGTATATCTATGCATTCTATGTCTGTGTGACTTCTTGTTCAAAAATAATTAAAATAATCTTTATTTATTATGTGGATGAGTATTTGTTGTTTGCTCTAATTTAATATCAACAAGAGGCAAAATAAATGCAAGGATCAACAAAGCAGATTTTAAAAATATGTTTTATAATAGATACATACATAGAGTAAATATTAACAACCAGCTTAGAGTTATGCATGTATTTTTTTAAAGCAAATTAAAAACTTAATATTAAATTGTACAACAACATATTAATATATGTTTGAAAATCTAATTAAATGAATTGGAAAATATTTTATGTTATGCAATAGTATTTGTAAAAAATAATTAGAAAATAATAATAATGGAAATTTTATTGTTATTATATAACAATTATATGAACAAATTTCAGTTTGCTTTTAACTAGCAAAATTTGTCATGTGACCTTTTCAAACTGATAGAAAGGGGTTTCATTTCTATAACTTTTTATGAATCAGATATATCTTTTTAACAATACTTGTTTAACTTGTTAATCCTATTGAATTGGACACAAATCTTCTTCTGTTATCCTTGACTCCCATTGGAGCATTATGCCTCTAGGAACACAAACCTAAAGCAAACTTATTCTTAACGACATTTTCTTGTTATATACTAATCTACAGCAGTTATAGTCTTATACCAAAAAAAAAAGTATCGAATCAGCGAAAATTTTAGCGTAAGGTCTATAGTGTAGACCTCACTCTAAAATTAACATTGTTTATGTTTAAATTAATTTACATATAAAAATGTTTCTATAGAAAAATTTTCGATAACAAAATTTTTCTGTACAAAAATTTTCTATAACGATATTTTTCTGTAGAAAAATTTTCAATAAAAATATTTTTCTTTACAAAAATTTTTGATGAAAAATATTTTTCTAAAAAAATATTTTCGATACAAAATAATTTTCTATAGAAAAATTTTTGATAGAAATATTTTTCTATAGAAAAATGTTCGATAGAAATATTTTTCTATAGAAAAATTTTCGATAGAAATATTTTTCTATAGAAAAATTTTCGATAGAAATATTTTTCTATAGAAAAATTTTCGATAGAAATATTTTTCTACAGAAAAATTTTCGATAGAAATATTTTTCTATGGAAAAATTATCGATAGAAATATTTTTATATAGAAAAATTTTCGATAGAAATATTTTTCGATAGAAATATTTTTCTATAGAAAAATTTTCGATAGAAATATTTTTCTATGGAAAAATTATCGATAGAAATATTTTTATATCGAAAAATTTTCGATAGAAATATTTTTCGATAGAAATATTTTTCTATAGAAAAATTTTCCATAGAAATATTTTTCTATAGAAAAATTTTCGATAGAAATATTTTTATATAGAAAACTTTTCGATAGAAATATTTTTCTATAGAAAAATTTTCGACAGAAATATTTTTCTATGGAAAAATTATCGATAGAAATATTTTTATATAGAAAAATTTTCGATAGAAATATTTTTCGATAGAAATATTTTTCTATAGAAAAATTTTCGATAGAAATATTTTTCTATAGAAAAATTTTCGATAGAAATATTTTTCTATAGAAAAATTTTCGATAGAAATATTTTTCTATAGAAAAATTTTCGATAGAAATATTTTTCTATAGAAAAATTTTCGATAGAAATATTTTTCTATAGAAAAATTTTCGATAGAAATATTTTTCTATAGAAAAATTTTCGATAGAAATATTTTTCTATAGAAAAATTTTCGATAGAAAATTTTTCTATAAAAAATTATTTTTATAGAAAACTTTTATATTTATATATTTTTTTTTATATTTATATATTTTTTTTATTTTTCTGTAGAAAAATTTTCAATAAAAATATTTTTCTTTAGAAAAATTTTGGATGAAAAATATTTTTCTAAAAAAATATTTTCGATACAAAATATTTTTCTGTAGAAAAATTTTCTATAAAAATAATTTTCTATAGAAAAATTTTCGATAGAAATATTTTTCTATAGAGAAATTTTCGACAGAAATATTTTTCTATAGAAAAATTTTCGATAGAAATATTTTTCTATGGAAAAATTATCGATAGAAATATTTTTATATAGAAAAATTTTCGATAGAAATATTTTTCGATAGAAATATTTTTCTATAGAAAAATTTTCGATAGAAATATTTTTCTATGGAAAAATTATCGATAGAAATATTTTTATATCGAAAAATTTTCGATAGAAATATTTTTCGATAGAAATATTTTTCTATAGAAAAATTTTCCATAGAAATATTTTTCTATAGAAAAATTTTCGATAGAAATATTTTTATATAGAAAACTTTTCGATAGAAATATTTTTCTATAGAAAAATTTTCGACAGAAATATTTTTCTATGGAAAAATTATCGATAGAAATATTTTTATATAGAAAAATTTTCGATAGAAATATTTTTCGATAGAAATATTTTTCTATAGAAAAATTTTCGATAGAAATATTTTTCTATAGAAAAATTTTCGATAGAAATATTTTTCTATAGAAAAATTTTCGATAGAAATATTTTTCTATAGAAAAATTTTCGATAGAAATATTTTTCTATAGAAAAATTTTCGATAGAAATATTTTTCTATAGAAAAATTTTCGATAGAAATATTTTTCTATAGAAAAATTTTCGATAGAAATATTTTTCTATAGAAAAATTTTCGATAGAAATATTTTTCTATAGAAAAATTTTCGATAGAAATATTTTTCTATAGAAAAATTTTCGATAGAAATATTTTTCTATAGAAAAATTTTCGATAGAAATACTTTTCTATAGAAAAATTTTCGATAGAAATATTTTTCTATAGAAAAATTTTCGATAGAAATATTTTTCTATAGAAAAATTTTCGATAGAAATATTTTTCTATAGAAAAATTTTCGATAGAAATATTTTTCTATAGAAAAATTTTCGATAGAAATATTTTTCTATAGAAAAATTTTCGATAGAAATATTTTTCTATAGAAAAATTTTCGGTAGAAATATTTTTCTATAGAAAAATTTTCGATAGAAATATTTTTCTATAGAAAAATTTTCGATAGAAATATTTTTCTATAGAAAAATTTTCGATAGAAATATTTTTCTATAGAAAAATTTGCGATAGAAATATTTTGCTATAGAAAAATTTTCGATAGAAATATTTTTCTATAGAAAAATTTTCGATAGAAATATTTTTCTATGGAAAAATTTTGGATAGAAATATTTTTCTATAGAAAAATGTTCGATAGAAATATTTTTCTATAGAAAAATTTTCGATAGAAATATTTTTCTATAGAAAAATTTTCGATAGAAATATTTTTCTATAGAAAAATTTTTGATAGAAATATTTTTCCATAGAAAAATTTTCGATAGAAATATTTTTCTATAGAAAAATTTTCGATAGAAATATTTTTCTATAGAAAAATTTTCGATAGAAATATTTTTCTATAGAAAAATTTTCGATAGAAATATTTTTCTATAGAAAAATTTTCGATAGAAATATTTTTCTATAGAAAAATTTTCGATAGAAATATTTTTCTATAGAAAAATTTTCGATAGAAATATTTTTCTATAGAAAAATTTTCGATAGAAATATTTTTCTATAGAAAAATTTTCGATAGAAATATTTTTCTATAGAAAAATTTTCGATAGAAATATTTTTCTATAGAAAAATTTTCGATAGAAATATTTTTCTATAGAAAAATTTTCGATAGAAATATTTTTCTATAGAAAAATTTTCGATAGAAATATTTTTCTATAGAAAAATTTTCGATAGAAATATTTTTCTATATAAAAATTTTCGATAGAAATATTTTTCTATAGAAAAATTTTCGATAGAAATATTTTTCTATAGAAAAATTTTCGATAGAAATATTTTTCTATAGAAAAATTTTCGATAGAAATATTTTTCTATAGAAAAATTTTCGATAGAAATATTTTTCTATAAAAAAATTTTCGATAGAAATATTTTTCTATAGAAAAATTTTCGATAGAAATATTTTTCTATAGAAAAATTTTCGATAGAAATATTTTTCTATAGAAAAATTTTCGATAGAAATATTTTTCTATAGAAAAAATTTCGATAGAAATATTTTTCTACAGAAAAATTTTCGATAGAAATATTTTTCTATAGAAAAAGTTTCGATAGAAATATTTTTCTATAGAAAAATTTTCGACAGAAATATTTTTCTATAGAAAAATTTTCGATAGAAATATTTTTCTATAGAAAAATTTTCGATAGAAATATTTTTCTATAGAAAAATTTTCGATAGAAATATTTTTCTATAGAAAAATTTTCGATAGAAATATTTTTCTATAGAAAAATTTTCGATAGAAATATTTTTCTATAGAAAAATTTTCGATAGAAATATTTTTCTATAGAAAAATTTTCGATAGAAATATTTTTCTATAGAAAAATTTTCGATAGAAATATTTTTCTATAGAAAAATTTTCGATAGAAATATTTTTCTATAAAAAAATTTTCGATAGAAATATTTTTCTATGGAAAAATTTTCGATAGAAATATTTTTCTATAGAAAAATTTTCGATAGAAATATTTTTCTATAGAAAAATTTTCGATAGAAATATTTTTCTATAGAAAAATTTTCGATAGAAATATTTTTCTATAGAAAAATTTTCGATAGAAATATTTTTCTATAGAAAAATTTTCGATAGAAATATTTTTCTATAGAAAAATTTTCGATAGAAATATTTTTCTATAGAAAAATTTTCGATAGAAATATTTTTCTATAGAAAAATTTTCGATAGAAATATTTTTCTATAGAAAAATTTTCGATAGAAATATTTTTCTATAGAAAAATTTTCGATAGAAATATTTTTCTATAGAAAAATTTTCGATAGAAATATTTTTCTATAGAAAAATTTTCGATAGAAATATTTTTCTATAGAAAAATTTTCGATAGAAATATTTTTCTATAGAAAAATTTTCGATAGAAATATTTTTCTATAGAAAAATTTTCGATAGAAATATTTTTCTATAGAAAAATTTTCGATAGAAATATTTTTCTATAGAAAAATTTTCGATAGAAATATTTTTCTATAGAAAAATTTTCGATAGAAATATTTTTCTATAGAAAAATTTTCGATAGAAATATTTTTCTATAGAAAAATTTTCGATAGAAATATTTTTCTATAGAAAAATTTTCGATAGAAATATTTTTCTATAGAAAAATTTTCGATAGAAATATTTTTCTATAGAAAAATTTTCGATAGAAATATTTTTCTATAGAAAAATTTTCGATAGAAATATTTTTCTATAGAAAAATTTTCGATAGAAATATTTTTCTATAGAAAAATTTTCGATAGAAATATTTTTCTATAGAAAAATTTTCGATAGAAATATTTTTCTATAGAAAAATTTTCGATAGAAATATTTTTCTATAGAAAAATTTTCGATAGAAATATTTTTCTATAGAAAAATTTTCGATAGAAATATTTTTCTATAGAAAAATTTTCGATAGAAATATTTTTCTATAGAAAAATTTTTGATAGAAATATTTTTCTATAGAAAAATTTTCGATAGAAATATTTTTCTATAGAAAACTTTCCGATAGAAATACTTTTCTATAGAAAAATTTTCGATAGAAATATTTTTCTATAGAAAAATTTTCGATAAAAATATTTTTCTATAGAAAAATTTTCGATAAAAATATTTTTCTGTAGAAACATCTTAATATTATAGAGTTTTTGGTTAGGTTTTCTTTGAATGCTATATCTTACTTTTATCGCTGAAGGGCTTTAAGACTTTTTTAAGATGGATTGTGTTTTTAAATAACAATCGAAAATTAAGTAAATAGTATTGCAAATATTGTCAAAATCTAAAGTAACCAGAAAAAAAATTATTTGTTGCACTAACGATACATTTTGATTTAAAAAGTAAATGCATACTTTATTTAGAACACTCTTTAGGATAGCCAAACAATAATAACAATATTATTGATAATATTAAGATTTGTTCGTTTTTTAAGAAACACTTAATAATCAAAATTTGTATTTTAGATTTAAATAATTAACCAAGATTTTTAAATTAACTTAAATAGTTAAGCTAATTTATAAAAACCTATTAAGATAATGTAACAGTTCATCTTGATAAACATTTAAAAAATATTAAACAAAGTTAAAAAAAAAACGAAATATACTTGGCCCCAAATTAACAGCGATTCAATGACTTTAATAGCGAACAAAAAAGATTACAAAAAACTTTGTTACATAATATTTTGTTGCTTAAAGTCCTTGAAATGTTTAGGAATTTCTAGTAAAAGCAGCTCAAAATTAATACTTTGACACTGGCCATTAGATTAAGCGAGCTTTATTGCCCTTCTGGCATTTTGATGGCTTTTGTATAGAAAAAAAAATATATTTTCAAAGAAAGAACTAGGGATATCAATTTTTGCAGGAAATTTGTCATTAAAAAACGTTTCGCTGAAGGGCAATATTTGTGAAGTAGACATAGTACCAATAAAAAAGCTAATAAAAATGTATTTGTAGAGAAATTATGAAACAAAATTGATTTAATGACATTTTTTAATGGCAAACAAGAACGTTTAATATATAAACGATATTTTATTTTAAAATACATGATTTTTTTATATGGATATATTGCAATTGTCTATTAATTATTTAATCTTATTTTTATCGTGTTTAAAAAATTTATATAATGAAAATTATTTTACAAAATTTTCATAATGAAAATTTTTCTATAAAATTTTCATTATGAAAATTTTTCTATAAAATTTTCATAATGAAAGTTTTTCTATTAAAATTTTCAAAACGAACATTTTTCTATAAAATTCTCATAATGAACATTTTTCTATAAAATCCTCATAATGAAAATTTTTCTATATAATTTCCATAATAAAAATTTTTCTATAAAATTTTCATAATGAAAATTTTTCTATAAAATTTTCGTAATGAAAATTTTCTATAAAATTTTCATAATGAAAATTTTTCTATAAAATTTTCATAACGAAAATTTTTCTATATAATTTTCATAATGAAAATTTTTCTATAAAATTTTCATAATGAAAATTTTTCTATAAAATTTTTATAACGAAAATTTTTGTACAAAATTTTCATAACGAAAATTTTTCTATAAAATTTTCATAATGAAAATTTTTCTATAAAATTTTCATAATGAAAATTTTTCTATAAAATTTTCATAATGAAAATTTTTCTATAAAATTTTCATAATGAAAATTTTTCTATAAAATTTTCATAATGAAAATTTTTTTATAGAATTTTCATAATGAAAATTTGTCTATAAAATTTTCATAATGAAAATTTGTCTATAAAATTTTCATAATGAAAATTTGTCTATAAAATTTTCATAATGAAAATTTTTCTATAAAATTTTCAGAATGAAAATTTTTCTATAAATTTTTCATAATGAAATTTTTCTTTAAAATTTTCATAATGAAAATTTTTCTATAAAATTTTCATAATGAAAATTTTTCTATAAAATTTTCATAATGAAAATTTTTCAATAAAATTTTCATTATGAAAAATTTTCTATAAAATTTTCACAATGAAAATTTTTGATAAAATTTTCATAATGAAAATTTTTGTATAAAATTTTCATAATGAAAATTTTTCTATAAAATTTTTATAATGAAAATTTTTCTACAAAATTTTCATAATGAAAATTTTTCTACAAAATTTTCATAATGAAAATTTTTCTACAAAATTTTCATAATGAAAATTTTTCTACAAAATTTTCAAAATGAAAATTTTTTTATAAAATTTTCATAATGAAAATTTTTCTATAAAATTTTCATAATGAAATTTTTCTATAAAATTTTCATAATGAAAATTTTTCTATAAAATTTTCATAATGAAAATTTTTCTATAAATTTTTCATAATGAAATTTTTCTTTAAAATTTTCATAATGAAAATTTTTCTATAAAATTTTCATAATGAAAATTTTTCTATAAAATTTTCATAATGAAAATTTTTCAATAAAATTTTCATAATGAAAAATTTTCTATAAAATTTTCATAATGAAAATTTTTCTATAAAATTTTCATAATGAAAATTTTTCTATAAAATTTTCATAATGAAAATTTTTCTATAAAATTTTCATAATGAAAATTTTTCTATAAAATTTTCATAATGAAAACTTTTCTATAAAATTTTCATAATGAAAATTTTTCTACAAAATTTTCATAATGAAAATTTTTCTACAAAATTTTCAAAATGAAAATTTTTTTATAAAATTTTCATAATGAAAATTTTTCTACAAAATTTTCATTATGAAATTTGTCTTTAAAATTTTCATAATGAAAATTTTTCTATAAAATTTTCATAATGAAAATTTTTCTATAAAATTTTCATAATGAAAATTTTTCTATAAAATTTTCACAATGAAAATTTTTCTATAAAATTTTCATAACGAAAATTTTTCTATAAAATTTTCATAATGAAAATTTTTCTATAAAATTTTCATAATGAAAATTTTTCTATAAAATTTTCATAATGAAAATTTTTCTATAAAATTTCCACAATGAAAATTTTTCTATAAAATTTTCATAATGAAAGTTTTTCTATAAAATTTTCATAATGAAAATTTTTCTATAAAATTTTTATAATAAAAATTTTTCTATAAAATTTTCATAATGAAAATTTTTCTACAAAATTTTCATAATGAAAATTTTTCTACAAAATTTTCGAAATGAAAATTTTTTTATAAAATTTTCATTATAAAAAATTTTTTATAAAATTTTCATTATAAAAAATTTTTTATAAATTTTTCAGAATAAAAATTTTTTTTATAAAATTTTCATAATGAAAATTTTTTTAAAAAAATTTTATAATGAAAATTTTTCTATAAAATTTTCATAATGAAAATTTTTCTATAAAAATTTCATAATGAAGATTTTGCTATGAAATTTTTATAATGAAATTTTTCTATAAAATTTTCATAATGAAAATTTTTCTATAAAATTTTCATAATGAAAATTTTTCTATAAATTTTTCTATAAAATTTTTATAATAAAAATTTTTCTATAAAATTTTCACAATAAAAATTTTTCTATAAAATTTTCATAATGAAAATTTTTCTACAAAATTGTCATAATGAAAATTTTTCTACAAAATTTTCAAAATGAATTTTTTTTTTTATAAAATTTTCATTATAAAAAATTTTTTATAAAATTTTCATAATGAAAATTTTTCTATAAAATTTTCATAATGAAAATTTTTCTATAAAATTTTCATAATGAAAATTTTTCTATAAAATTTTCATAATTAAAATTTTTCTATAAAATTTTCATAATGAAAATTTTTCTATAAAATTTTCATAGTGAACATTTTTCTATAAAATTTTCATAATGACAATTTTTCTATAAAAATTTCATAATGAAGATTTTGCTATGAAATTTTCATAATGAAATTTTTTTATAAAATTTTGATAATGAACATTTTTCTATAAAACTTTATAATGAAAATTTTTTATAAAATTTTCATAATAAAAATTTTTCTATAAAATTTTCATAAAGAAAGTTTTTCTATAAAATTTTCATAATGAAAATTTTTCTATAAAATTTTTATAATGAAAATTTTTCTATAAAATTTTTGTAATGAAAATTTTTCTACAAAATTTTCGTAATGAAAATTTTACTATAAAATTTTCTTAATGAACATTTCTTTTTTATAAAAGTTTCACAGTGAAAATTTTTGTATAAAATTTTAATAATGAAAATTTTTTTGTAACGATAATTTTTCTATTCAATTTTCATGATGGGTGAATAAAGGGGCAATTATTTCTTATCGAACTAGCTTTCTAACAAAACACGCATTAAAGTAGTAAAAAATGTCTATGGATTTCTTACCAAAAAATATGTTTCATTTTAGAGCTACATTCCTCAGTCAACATGTGGTACACAGTAAATACATAACTGCCTCTATTATAAAATTATACTTCTAACATTTAATCTTTTGTTTTGATATGATTGTCATGGAAAACTCTTTAAAATGCCAAGAAACTTTTAATATTCAATTATAATATCAGCTGGGAGTACAACAATTCTATGAATGTATGTGGCGTATGAGTGAAAAGAATGAAATAGGGCGTATCTGTGCGTATGATTAATAAAGTTGTAATTGAAAACAATTCATTATTACTCATACGTATTGGAATTTAATATCAAAATCATTAAAACTAATAACAATGAAGCGATTAAATTACTACCTCCCATACACAAAATCATGATATAGAAATAATTAGATGTGAAGGTATTTAGTTATACATATTTTATATGTTATGTAAATGAATATATGAGTGTTGTTAAATTCTGTTTAAATTTTTATAATGTTATAGAGCTAATTAAAATTTAAAAACACTGTCGTAAACTAAAACAATATTATTATTATTACTTATGTACATACAAACATTGGTATTTTCTATATGTTTACATATTAACATGTAAATCTTTATAAATCAAACACATATTACTTGTGACAATAACAATACATATTGTTATTTTACATACAAACATATTTGTTAAACTGATACTTAAAAGTAATAGATAATGAAACTGTTGCGAAAATACTTGTCTTATTTGATGAGCATGTCAGTCAGGTGTCAGAAATTATGAAAATATTCCAATAGTATAATATGATGTAGCTGTCATGTTTTTCATATATGTTAGTCTATTTGATACTATAAACTTTTACCAACGAAAGTGTTTAGAATTTCAATATTTCAATTTTAACTTTTTTCATGAATTCTAACAACATACATATGTATATACTTTTATGTAATATACATAGTTGGTACCTTTGAAACAAGTTGAAATTAGAGACGTATTTATTGAGAAGAGTTGTAATTTAAGTAATTAAAACTTGTAATAAATAATTAAAACATATTTAACCCTTATGTGTATACCAAGGTACCCCGGTACCTTAAGCACTTTCATATTAACTTTTTTAATGGAAACATATGGTTACAAACTTCAAACTTCTTGAGAACTCCTAAGTTTTGAAATAGTTTAAATTATTTTTACTTTTAAGCTAAAAAATTATTTTGTATAGGTGCTGTGGTCCAATTTTTATCTTACATACGTAATAGTACGGCAAGGTACCCGGGTACCTTCATACATTATTTATGAAAAACTATAATAAAAAGTAAAATTTTATTGAAAAATAACTAAAGCAAAATTAGAGGGAGTAGTTATAAATATTTTATATTTGAATGTTTATGTAGAAACCAAATTAATATGATTTTCTTTGTTTCATAAATACATAGTTTAAATTTTTTTTTTAAATTTTATACTTGACCCTGGTTATAAAAGGGTTTGTGGCATCCAATTTCAACCAATTTTCTAATATATATTTCTCTCCATTGAAACAATTTTAATATCAGTTCTGCTTATAAAAACTGCTAATATATAACAATTTATGTGCTTTTTTATAACTTTGGTGAAATATTAAATATGTTTTAGTCGAAATTCTCGATTTTAGGTCGCAGGTGCGACTAAGCCGTTAAAGATATTGGTACATTTCTTTCTTTGTGGTAATTTGTAGAGGGTTTTAACAATAACTGGAACTTGATTTTACTTTTTTCGAATTCGTTTAAAAATCTATTTTAAAAAATCAAAAAAGGAGTTTTAAAAACGGTATGAAAAAAAGATACTTGTTTTCGTCCTGTGCAAAAGTGACATAGCGTTAGCCCATTACATCAAAAAAGGGTATTTAAATATCTTAAGGCCTTAAAAAAGTAAAACTAGTAAAAATTTGTAAAGTTTTATTTAAAAAAAGTAGTTTTTGTATTGCATATGCTCAGGAGAGTCTTCTATATCATGTATTTATATTATTAGGGTCAAATGTAGAAAAATTAGAGGCTACATCTTCCTATAGTACGAAACTTAATTTACTTAATACAAATTTATGGTATACATATATATTCGCCTTGACTTGTATCCTTACAACCGCCGTATTAAATTCGCCTTTAGATTTACTATTAACTAAAAATGAACGTGCATTGTTGAGTTATTTTCCGAGATCACGCATTTATTTTCTCCAAAAATGTTTGTTTTCAATAATTTTTCCATATAGGTACCCGGGTACCTTGGCATGTTGATAAAGGTGTTTTTTGCCATACACATAAGGGTTAAGGAATCAGTTTGCTTGCAACAACAAAAGCTCCATATATTCATTAAATTATCCCTTGTATAGGGAACTTTTTTTCTTTTTGTCCTAATAAAATGTCCTAATAATATGGGTCCAATTCTACTTTAAAATTGTAATAAAACCCAGTTTGGCCAATTTAATGATCATTTTTTTAACGATCCTCTAAAGTTTCCCAATTTGTTTCCCAAATTGTGAATCGCCGTGGTATAGCAGGCTAGTCATCCGCCTAGTATACCAGAGGCTCAAGTTCGATCCATGGTTAGACTCACATGAAAAAATAAATTTTCAAAAAAGCGGCGGTTCACCTCATAACTCAGCTAGCCACTGGTTATTGAGTAATAGGCTATGTAAAACTTCTCTAACTAATGCATTTGCCGTTAGAAGCCGGCGTTAAAACGTAGTTCCCTTTCAATGAGTCTAAAAATAGAATCGGATGCAGATCATTGTCTGAGAGAAGTACCCCTTGTTCCAATTGGAATGTTGTCGGGGAATTATATATATATATATATAAAGTTTCCCAATATTAGCATGATGTCTTAAAAAGGTTGTTGGGGTGAGGAATCCGCCTCGCTAATGATTTCCACTAGATTTTGAATAAAAGGAACACCAGATCAATTTCCAAACATAGATTTATTGACCTAATTCTCTTAGATTAAAATTCCTAGACAAATACACAAACATATAACAATAAGTAAAGGAATTATTTTAACAAGTAAATTACACTCACTTTTTGGTATGGAAACTACTAGAAAATGTTAAGAAAATCTTAAGGAGTGAAGACTTATCACCACGCTAGCCAGCTAAGTACAAAGTTTTAAAATAATAAAATAAAATGGAGGAGCTATGTCTAGCGCGCGAAGCCTTTACTCCGAACGGATAATTTTGACATTTCCAAAAATGATTAGATAAATTTTAAATAAGGCTAAGTAAAAAAGCTTATTATTTAAGCGGTTTTGCCAGTGGCGGCAACATTCCCCCCCGCAGTGTGACAAGAAGGATCTTCGATGGCATACTCTTCACGGAAAGCCACGTCTAAAACTGCAAGCTTCGCTACAGGCCTTTCCATGACACCGTTCTTAGTTTGAATCTTCGCACTTCTTACTTGTCCATCTTTTGCCAATCTCGTTTCAAGTACTTTTCCTCGTAGCCAAACATTTCTAGGGAGAGAAGGATCAACAATAATTACCAAGTCCCCCTGACATAAAGTTTTTTGCTTTTCGAACCATTTGGATCTACAAGTTAATGAGGGCAAATATTCAGCCAACCACCTTTTCCAAAATAAGTTCGCGTACTGTTGCGAAATACGCCAATTTTGTTTTAAAACTATGGCGCTGTCATCACAAGTTGACATCGGCTTTAGACCACTGGAACTACCCAATAGAAAATGGTTAGGAGTCAATGCCTCATCATTTTCATTATCGATGGGAACATAGGCAAGAGGCCTAGAATTTATAATGTTTTCAACCTCTATCATCATGCTCAAAAGGAGCTCATCACCCGGGGCCCTTATTGTGTTTATTTTATAAAAAACTGTTTTGACAGAGCGCACAAGTCTCTCCCAAGCACCTCCCATATGTGGAGAAGCTGGTGGATTGAAGTTCCATTTTGTTGTTGTAGTGGTAAAAGTTTTAACGAATTCATCTTGGTTGACGTCTTCAAGAGCTTCTCGAAGTTCTCGTTCCGCGCCAATAAAGTTAGTGCCGTTGTCACTAAAAAATTCAAGTGGAATTCCTCTTCGGGCCATAAAATTTCGAATGGCCAAGATGCACGAACTTGTTGTTAATGAATAAGCAATTTCTATGTGAATTGCTCTGGTCGTCAAACATGTAAATAAACAACCGTATCTCTTCTCCTTATGTCGATTTACGTTAACCATCATGGGTCCAAAGAAGTCCAAGCCTGTATATGTAAACGGCGCCTTAAAAGATGCTAGGCGAGCACGAGGTAACTTAGCCATTTCTGGAACTTGTGGCACCACCTTGTTAATTTTACACCACTGACAATTTCGAGTTATAGATTTAAAAACAGCACGTAGTTTAGAAATCAAATATTTTTGACGAATCTCGTTGATCACCGTTTCGTGGTTAATATGATAATATTTTGAATGGTAGTAAAGTATAATTAAAGTTGTAATGTAGCTTGATTTGGGCAATATGATGGGATGTTTTCGTTCTTCAGCAACATTTGCATTATCAATTCTGCCATCTACTCTTAAAACTCCATATTCGTCCATGAAGGGTGATTTCGTATAAATCTCACTATTTTTCGGAATATTTGTTTTCGATTTTAAAGTAGCAATTTCTGTAGAATACTTTTCAGTCTGAGCTTGCCGGACTAAAAAGTTTTCTGCCTTTCGTAGCTCTTCAAGAGTTAACTCGCCTTTTAGTTTTGCATCCGATCTACAATTTTCAATGAAGCGGAAAAAATAAGCGGTGGCTCGAAGCATCCTATTCCACCTTGAAAATCTCTTTTCATTTATAACGTTTTCCTTAGCAGATATTATAAACGATTTGTGTACCATTTCCTCAGGTGTAGCATCGTCGAAATTTTTTGCACCTGGCCATTCATCTTGGGGATGATATAAAAATTCTGGTCCCTGGAACCATCTGCTAGTTATAGAAACCCGGGGGATTCGAGCCCACTTAGTGGCTTCATCTGCGACATTTTCTTTTGTTGGAGTCCATCGCCAATCATTAATGGAACTCAGTTCTAAAATTTCAGTCACACGAAAGGCTACAAATTGACTATATTTTCTATGATCAGAATTGAGCCAACTCAAAACTGTTTTAGAATCTGACCAGAAAAATTTATTTTTGATCGTGATTTTGTGATTATCGCAAATAAATTTTCCAAACCTAGCACCTATTAGTGCGGCCATAAGTTCAAGTCGTGGAACCGAAGTTATTTTCATTGGGGCGACTCTTGTTTTAGAACCTATTAATGAACAAAATACTGTTTCATTTTTAACCAGACGAAAGTAGCACACAGCGGCATATCCGTCCTTACTAGCATCCACAAAAGTATGTAGCTGCACATCGATGCCATCGTAATTTAGTAAACATTTTAAATAGCAGCGGTGAATTTTAATTTGTTGAATGTCTGGTAAAATTGAGACCCACTGTATCCATTTTGCCATAAGCTCATCAGAAATTTCTTCGTCCCAATCTGTTTTACACCGCCATACTTCTTGAAGAAGGATTTTAACATACATGATAATATTCCCAATAAGACCAAGGGGGTCGTAGATGGACATTACTAAACGAAGCATTTCGCGCTTAGTTGGTATTTTTCTACAGCAAAATATCTCACTGCTTATAAACCGCGGTGCAATTTTAAACGTAATAACGTCTTCTTTGTGTTCCCAAAACACCCCAAGAACTTTGTCTACTTTGTTTTCTTCATTAAAGTTCAAACATTTTTCACTAGTAGAAGATATGTTGGACACTGTGTTCATCACCTCCTCATTGTTTGAAATCCAATTTCGAATATTAAATCCACATTGTTGGTGAATAAATTTTACCTCCGAAACTAAATCTGTAGCCTCTTGTGGAGTGTCAACCGATTCTAAAAAGTCATCAACATAATGATTTTCTTTTATTGACCTTGAAGCCACAGGGTATTTATTTTCATATTGAGTGGCATTAAAATTTTTAATATATTGAGAAATGCTAGGAGCACACGAAGCTCCGAAAATCATTACGTCCATTACATATACATCAGGCTGCTTAGATTGGTCACAATCACGCCATAAAAATCTTTGAACATCTCTGTCTTCAGGCCTAATAAAAATCTGATGAAACATTTCTTCTATGTCACCACAGACAGCAACTGCTTTCAACCGAAATGAAAATAAAATGGCTGGCAAAGATGACAGCAGGTCAGGTCCCTTTAGTAGAAACGAGTTCAAGGAGACTCCATTCGATTTAGCCGCAGCATCCCAAACGACACGAGATTTACCGGGCTTATTTTTGTTAAAAACTGCAAAAATGGGCAGATACCACTCTTTACCACCACTGTGCGATAATTCTTTACGGTTTAATTTTCGTATATAACCCTTGGAGGTGTATTTTTCAATTGTATTTTTAAAAATATTAAGAAGTTCAGAATCATGCAATAATTTTCGCTCTAAGCATAGCAGACGCCTTAGAGCCATATCATAGCTATTGGGTAAACTCAAAATATCATATTTCCACAGTAGAGGAACCTCAAAATGTCCGTCTTCTCTTTGTCTTGTGTAATTTTTTAAAAGACTAAGGGCACGCTCATCACCTTTACTAACTAGTGGATCTTTACAACAAATCCCTAAGCTATCCAGGGAATAAAAACTCTTCACTAGTTCATCTAACCCTTCATCACTTTCACTGCACTCACAAATATGGTAATTAAATTGCTTACTTGGTTTTGCGTTTGAAGAAATAGCTCCATAAATCATCCATCCAATCTTTGTATTTACTGCTACAGGTTCATGAGGACCACCTTGCCTCATATTTGTAGAAATTCCCAAATTGAAATGGTTGAGGCCAATAAGTATCTTAGGCACAGCATCACTATAGCTTTTTATTGGCAAATTTCTTAAATGATGAAATTTGTTTGCCAATTTTTTATAATCCAGAGACTGTGTGGGTAAATCTAATTTACTTACAGTACATACATTAATCGTCACCTTTTTGTTTTTGTTGTAGCCTGAAATACGTATTGTTAATTTTTTGGAACTGTTTTCACATCTTTTAATACCTCCAGTCCACTTGAGCCATAGGGGGCTAGTCGTCCCAGAAATTTCTAATTCGTCCATTAATTTTTTATCCATTAAACTAATGGAGGAACCTTCGTCAATAAATGCGAAGGTTTTTATATCTTTATTTTTTCCATGAACTGTCACTGGTATTATTTTAAATAAAATTTCTTTCACTTTAGAATTATGTGTATTAATATTTTCACTTCTGGTTAAACTATTTTGATTGTTTATCTTTGGCTCTTGATTGTTGTTATTTGTTGTCCCTTCATTAGAATATCGGTGTAAAGAAGAATGATGATAATATTGACACCCTTCCACTCCACATTGTACTCTTTTCTTGCATTCTCCAAAATGTTTACACAAACAAATTCTACACAGTTTGTGTTCTCTTATTATATTCCATTTATCTCCACGATTAAGAGATAAGTATTTTTGACAAGTAGCAATTGATTTGTAATTGTTGTTGCTACATACAAAACATTTTCGGTGATCTTCATTATGAGTATGTACGAAAGCTTTTTTATTGCTGTTACTAACAGTGTGGGACTTTTGTCTGTTAACATGGGAAGAGCTTTCAACTGTTATACATGTAGCAGAAATTCCAATGTTAAAAATCCAATTGGAGAATTCATACATGTTAGGATTTTTATTTTGATTTAACAGCTGTAATTTTTGTGTACCCCATTGTAATTGAAAAGATGGTGGTAATTTTTGTACTAATTCTTGGAGAAGTGAAGTATTATTGATTTCATTATTTAAATTGGAAGCTTCAATTGTTGCAATTAAACTCTTTACGTTAATTGCAAATGTGGTAAATGAAGGTAAGTTATTTTCATCTACTGGGGGTGTTAATTTAATTCGATTTTTTATAGAGTTTACTATATTTTCTGGTTGGCCGTACAAAAGCTTCAAAATTGACATGACCCAATTGACATTGGATGGGTGTACTAGTACGTGTTGAACTTTTTTTAATGCTTCTCCGGTAAGTGATTTTTGTAACCTTATGAGGTTTTCGGCTTCCGTGAATCCACAGATATTAGTGGACCATTCAAATGTGGACGAAAACAAGGGCCATTCTTCTGGTTGGCCGGAGAAGGCAGGGAGTTCTTTCGGCAAAGATTGACGTGCTTGAAGCTGACCTTGACTCAAGTTTTGGTTATAATCTGTAAATAAATTCGGTGGTACACTTAAAGTGTTGTTTGATGTGGTTGCGTTCGGTGCATTGGAATTGAACGTGTGTTGTGTTGAATGGCCAATGGGGGCCGTCATGTTTTGGCAAGGATTAAAATGATGCACATTAGAAATTATTGGTGGAATGTGGCAAGCCGTTGTGTGAGTTGTTGAAACTTGAGGTTCAAATGGGACCGATTGATAGTGAGGCTGCTGTCGTGATTGAAAGCCACTAGTGGTGGCGGGTCCCGAAGTAAAACTTGATACAGCGGGTGCAGATGACGACATCGTAGCAGCGTTACTTATGTCCGGCAGAATATATGAACGTTTTTGCGGCATATTAATTCCACCTGAATTATTATTGTTAGATGCATTATTTATATAAGGTGGCATGCTTAAATAAACAGTGTCTTCAGGCAGCTGAGCTGCTTGTTTGGTTGTTTTGTTTTTATTTATATTTTCAGGAGCTGCCGGTAAATCAGACTGGACTTGTTCTGCAGAATCAAAATGGTTTGGAAGTTCATTTAACCAGCTGCGAACAGAAAATGAATGATGGGATGAGGCATCACTGTTGACCTCCTGTTCATGTTGGTTTATTATTTGATACTTTTTGGAAATATATTCCATTGAAACAGTACGCTCTTCTTCTAGTCGTTGGAGTTCTAATTGTACTCTTCTGGCTGATTTATTGGAAGAGCGACTTAAGGTGCTTTTAACTGATTCTGCCGGAGGGCTCTTACAAGCAAAACATTTGAAAGTTAGGGCTGATGTTTGGTCTGATGTGGCATTTGTGCATGAAACATGATAGGTTTTTTGGCATTTTGTGCAACTTATCATATTTTGGTCAGGGGGATTAAGACACTTGGGACAGTTTGGCATTTTTTGTTGGCCTTCTAATTCCATTTGTACTTACTGCGAGATTGGCAATGCAGGGCGCTTCTAGGCGAATCTTCAGCTTCGTCTGTTGATTTTATAGGAAACGTGTAAAACTCAAAAAGAATTTTAAAATGTTGGGGTGAGGAATCCGCCTCGCTAATGATTTCCACTAGATTTTGAATAAAAGGAACACCAGATCAATTTCCAAACATAGATTTATTGACCTAATTCTCTTAGATTAAAATTCCTAGACAAATACACAAACATATAACAATAAGTAAAGGAATTATTTTAACAAGTAAATTACACTCACTTTTTGGTATGGAAACCACTAGAAAATGTTAAGAAAATCTTAAGGAGTGAAGACTTATCACCACGCTAGCCAGCTAAGTACAAAGTTTTAAAATAATAAAATAAAATGGAGGAGCTATGTCTAGCGCGCGAAGCCTTTACTCCGAACGGATAATTTTGACATTTCCAAAAATGATTAGATAAATTTTAAATAAGGCTAAGTAAAAAAGCTTATTATTTAAGCGGTTTTGCCAGTGGCGGCAACAAAGGTGTTAACGGTTTTTACCAAATAGCTAATCAGCACTTAAGAATATCGCTTAGCTTTCTTCGGCAATAATTTAAATAATATCGGGTTATCAATTTCGTGATTTCAAAGGTATAGGACTGGAATTCGAATCTGTTTAACTATGTTTTTAAACCAATTTTTTTACATTCAGTTAAAAGTCTGACATTGATGAAAATGGATTACTTAAGTATCACACTACGCATAAAAATTATTAAAACATACTAAAACAAGTAAGAGTGTTATATTCGGCTGTGCCGAATACCCACCATCAAGTTGTGTTAAATTTAGAAACATATCTTATATATCTACGAGGATGCAGCAAATTTAAAACGTGGACTAAATTCGAAAAAAAATTGTTACGCTAATTGGTATTGTTGGTAAAATATTTGGGCTAAATTCGGTTACAGTAGCTTTATAGCTCAACATTTAAAAGTATCTAAGTGGTTTCCCTAGTATCCACTTTCAACAAAATTCGTTATAGTAACCGGGTATGGTTTTACATTAAAAAGTTGTTAAATACTTTTCGTTCATATTTAATATTTAGTTAGGATAAAGATGTTGATAATAATACGATAGGTCCATATATTTAGTAAGGAGTTGTGAATGCTTCCACCGTATATAAAGTCTGGACATTGGTGCAATCTTAATATCCTGCTTGTACCTCCGAATACAATGGTATCCAATGGACAACCTTTAAACAACTCGAGGACTTGGAATACGCCGATGACGTATGTCTTCTAAGCCAAAGCCTAGGTCACCTTCAAGAAAACACTAGCGCTATTACTGTTGAATCTGGGGCAGCTGGGCTGGAAATCAATATCTCCAAGATAAAGATTATGCCTGGAGGCTATGGCGCAAACCCGTCGCCACACATCAATGTGGATACCGAGGTTATTGGATGTGTAGGTACCTTTAATTATCTTGGTAGTTTGGTATATACAAAAGGTGGCGCCGACGAGGATATTGAATCGCGTATTAATAAGGCAAAATCTGCATTCGGCATTCTCCGAGCTATTTGGAAATCTCGGCAAATATCAACAACAACTAAGTTGCGAATATATAACTCGAATGTCAAGTCCATCTTGTATAACGGCTGCGAAACTTGGAAACGCACAAATGCCATCGATAAGCGCATACAAACCTTTGCAAATAAATGCTTGCGGCATATCCTTAATATATGGTGGCCAAATCGCATAAGAAATGAGAAGCTACAAAACGCTACAAACCAAATCCCTTCTTTTATAGAGGTATGTCAACGGAAATGGCGATAGATGGGCCACACACTTCGAAGGCCAAATACCAACATTGCTCGACAAGCGCTTCGTTGGAATCCACAAGGAAGCGGCCGTCCTGTTGGTGCACCTGCCAGAACGTGGAGAAGGCCAATTGAAGCGGAGTTAGAAGCATCATGGAATGATGTGTGCCTAACATCTTGCAATAGAGTTCGATATAAAAGAATGGTTGAGGCCCTATGCTCCACTGGGAATCAAGGATAACAGATGAAGAAGAAGTCAAATTTGGACCGATTCCTATATAATTTCATATACTGACCAATAGTTGCATAAAACTTCTCTACTCTACATTTAGTCGTCATAGCTGTTACAATTGTATTCAATTTATCAGCATTTATATGTTTCCCGGGTCGGGGTTATATGGGAGTTCTAACTAAATATGAAGCGATTATCCTTGACTCCCAGTGGCCCTATGCTCCACTGGGAGTCAAGGATAACAGAAGAAGAAGAACTTCTATAACATATCAGAAATAATTTTGTTAAATTTTGTCTTAATAGCTCATGTAGTTAAGGAGCTATCGCGCTTTTATCTGACGAACAGACGGACATAAACCCCTTTTCTTTTTGTATTTTTGTGTTTCCGTATATTTTTTATATGGGAGCTATGGTCAACTGGTGACCGATTGTAACAAAACTTTGCACACTGGCTGGGATTGACATAAGACTTTCTTGTGTTAAATTTGGTGGTTATATCTATTATATTTTTAGATTTATAGGTATTTAAGTGTATTCTAGGTGAAATTTACGCTGCTTCTGTAAGTTTTTTGTATGTGAGCTATGGTTAAATCTGAACCGATTCTGATGAAATTTTATACACTGCCTAGGGCTTATGTAGAACTTCTATACACCAAATTTTGTTATCATAGCTATTACAGTTTGTTATTTTTTAGCAAATAACAGACAGACAGGCAGACAGACAGACAGACAAACAAGACAGACAGACAGACGGACGGATGGACGGACGGACGGACGGACGGACGGACGGACAGGTTTTTCAGCCGATATAAAGGAAATTACAAACGGAATCTCAATATACCCTCCATTCATGATGGGTATACAAATTGTGATTTTGCTACAGCCACATATCGTGATTAAAGAGGAGATTATGGTTTATAAAATCGTTCAACTACGCAAGCAATTGTTAAAATTGTAAAGAAGTTTGAAGAAATTGGAGCGGTTATAAATATTGTAAGGCCTGTGCATCATCGTTTCGCTCGTTCCGCTTAAAATACCGTTGCTGTAAATAAAAGTGTTGCCAAAGACCCGAATGTGTCGATTCCGTTAATTCGGAGCGATATGGTCATATGATAACCGACTTTTTTGACTATTATTGAAGAATACGACTTGGAAATTATGTTTCAACAAGAGACATTTCCATGGCGATATCAACTGGCCACCACCATGGATAACCCTATATATGCCTTTTGGTTTTCAATCTCAATATCCATCCTATTCTTTTTGATGGTGGATATAAAAACAAAGGCACAAATGGTGTTAGTGCGCGACATCTACGAAGGAGTGTTTAAAATGCGCAAATCAAAAATTCCAAAAATATCTCAACAACGTTTATTCGTCCCGAATGTGTTCAATGGACGAATGTATAAGACGCATTTTTAGAACTGAATTCGTCATGCTGGATGAAATTTGTCACTCATCCGAATTGTGTTTCTAACTCTATTTACAAATTTTTATAATAAGCATTAAATATTTTTAAAAAATTATCTCATTAACCTTCAGTAAAACTCAAACCAAATTGTTTAAATTGTTAGATCCCCAAAAATTCTATATTTTTTTAACAATTTAATACGAAGTAAAATTATTTCATTTTTATTACAAATAAATCTCTAAATTCTCTTACAATAATAAATGTCTTGTTTAATGTTATTTTCCGTTTTCCGGTTTAAATATCCCCAAATGAAGTTAACAGTTTTGTTATCATGTTTTGTGAATTATTTTGCTAAAGTTTAACTCACATTGGGCCAAAAAGTACACCCATATAATTTCGAAATATTTTTTTTATTTCTTTTTAGATTAAATGCATATTTAGTAATTTTTTTGTGCTTAAATAACATTTATTTACTACAAAATGTTTTTAAGTTGTGGGTTATTTTAGGAAAAGCTTCCCATGTTGTAGGAATTTTTATTTTGTGTCTTTTGGTTACTAACATAAGTATTGCCTGTCATTAAATAATTTTTTTCAATGGCAGGAGAAAAGAAAGTTTTTCCTTAAAACAAAGTAGAGAAAGAGAGATATAAAGTATAAATTTGTCATTTGTTTATCCCTTAGGGTTTTTTTTCGTTATAAAAACTTACGACAAACATTTTTTTTATTTATTTCCACCTGTTCAACTGATATAAGTTAAACGGCAACAGAAAACAATAATAACAGTGACGATAGCAATATGCACAATGGGAAGGAAAACTTTTATTTGTTTGGGTGAATGACTATGCTTAACGGACAAAATATGAGTACAAATTATTAAAAAAAACAAGTAAGAGTGCAATATATTCGGCTGTGCCGAATCTTATATACCCACCAACAAGTTGTGCTCAATTTAAAAATGTCTCTTATATATCTACAAGGGAGCAGCTAATTCAAAATGTGGACCAAATTCGAAAAAAGTTGTTACGCTAGTTGGTATTTTTAGTAAAATATTTGGACTAAATTCGGTTGCAGGAGCTTTATAGTTCAACATTTAAAACAAGTAAGAAAGTGCTATGGTCGGTCAAGCCCGACCATACGATACCCTTTACCACTAAGGTCAGAGGTGTTATTTTTCCTGTATAAAGACAAATATTTGCTAAATTTTACCATCATACAAACATTTTCTCAAAACTTATATATTTAAGCTGTTCCCGACATTTGGACTTATATGAGAGCTAGGGTCAAATGTGGACCGATTATCTCGAAATTTGGCAAATTGCTTACAGTTGTTACAAAAATTATGTGTGCAAAAAATAAACTTAAAATTCTTATTATCTTCAGATTTACGAGCGTTTTGGTGATTTTTGTCTCATTTAGTGCGTTTTTAAAGAAAATTTGTAAGGGAGCTATGGTCAAATGTGGACCGATTTTACCAAAATTTTGTACAGTGATTTAAGTTTACAGTATCTGGTTGACCGAGCCTTGCTCGGAGCTTTATGAAAAGTACTAAAATAAATTTAGAGGCAAGACATTGTACAAATATTCAGTTAATTTTGAATTATTTTATTTATTTTGTCCGACCAACACATAGTTTACAGTTTAACTCATTTTAATAATTTTGGAAATTGGTCATTACAACAGAAACCTCCGTCGTGTCATGCGCAACAACATTGCTAAAGATTATAGTCTGATCAAAGCACAGTTTACGATTTAATTCATTTTGAGTAGTTTTCAGTGGCGCCACCTGAAGTTGTTCATAAGAAACCTTCGTCTGTTTATGCGTAACAACTTTGCTTATGATTATAACATTAATGCACAGTTTACGATTTAATTCACTTTGAGTAATTTTCTGTGGTGCCATATGTCGGACTTTGCTCATTCCAATTCATAAACCTTCGTCGATTAAATGTACAGCTTACGATTAAATTGACTTTGAGTGAATTTCAGTTTCGCCACCTGTCGAAATTTGCTCATATCAACTAAGAAACCTTCGTCGGCCCATGTGCAACAACTTTGCTAAAGATTGTAGCATGATTAAATGTACAGCTTACGATTAAATTGACTTTGAGTAAGTTTCAGTACCGCCACCTGTCGGAAATTATTCATACCAACTTAAAAGCCTTCGCTGGCTCACGAGCTACAACTTTCCTAAAGATCATAGCATGATCAAATAAACAGTTTACGATTTAATAAATTTTTAGTAATTTGCAGTAACGCCATCTGTCGGAAATTAGACTTATCAACTTAAAAACCTTCGCCGGCTTATCCCCAACATCTTCGCTAAAAAGCATAACATAATCAAATTCACAGTTTACTATTCTATAAAGAACATACATACATACAGACAAACATTCATTTGTTTAAAAGGTATAACATTTCTAATTTTTTCCCCTTTTTATCACCTAATTTCAAAAGGTTCCATATGCATATTTGGTACCAATTGAATTTGGTACATTTTATTAAAACGCGGTTAACATAATGTTCCTATTCACATTACTTTTTGAGATGTTAAATTATAATTTTATCCCTTTTTCACCCATTTTGGTACGAATATCAAAAAGTACCAAATACGTGTTTAATGTTTCTTTCACATCTATTGATGGCAGTACAAAGTTTCTTTCTATATTATTTAGTTTAATATATAAGAGTGGGTTAAAAACTGGCACAGATCATTTTTTTGACAATGGGACCATGGCTATTGAAATTCGTCAAAATAGGTCCATTATTTATGGTACCTCCCACAGATCCCACTTCCCGGAATTGATATATTGGCCACAAAAATCAAAATTTGTAACAAATACTGCTGATGTATACATAAATCACTGTACTAAAATCGGTTCACATTTGACCATAGCTTCCATACAAACTCTTTTCTCAAAACACAGCAAATGAGACAAAATTCACTGAAACGCTCGTAAATCCGAAGATAATGAGAATTTTAAGTTAATTTTTTGCACACATAATTTTGGTAACAACCTTATCTCTTATTTAAGTCCAAATGACGGAAACAGCTTAAATATATACGTTTTGAGACCATGTTTGTATAATGGCAAAATTTAGCAAATATTATTCTTTATACAGGAAAAATAACGCCTTTGACCTTAGTGGTAAAGGGTATCGTATGGTCGGGCTTGACCGACTATAGCACTTTCTTACTTGTTGTGTTTCCGTAAGTTTTTTATATGGGAGCTATGGTCAAATGGTGACCGATTATAACAAAATTTTGAACATTAGTTGGCATTGACATAGGACTTCCTTGTGCTGAATTTAGTGTTACTAGCTCTTGTAGTTAAAACGGTCTTGTGCTAAATTAAGTGGTTATATCTGTTATAGTTTTAGATTCATTAGTTTTTAAGTGTATTTTAGATGTAATTGATGCTGTTTTTATAAGTAATTTGTATGGAAACCATGGCTTAATGTGAGCCGAATTTGATGAAATTGTATATGCTACCTAGGGCTTATAAAAAAACTTCTATACATTAAGTTTTATCATCACAACTATTGTAGTTTGTTATTTATTAGTAAATAATCGATTAGCCTAGGCGATGTTATACGGGAGCTATGGTCAAATGTGAGTCGATTTTGCCCAATTTTAATATCAAAAGTTTGTTAGAAACGAAGAAAGTTTTTACTAAGTTTCAGTGAGTTAGCTCCTTTCGTTTAGGCGATATCGTGATTTCAACAGACAGACGGGCATCGCCCAATCGTCTTAGAATTTCATAAGGATTCAGAAAAAACATCGCTTTCGGTTTTTGAGACAATATTAAGGACATTACAAACAAAATGACAATCTCAATATACCCCCCATTCTTCTTGATGATGGGTATCAAAATTGGCTTAACAACTTTGTTTGACAGATGTCGAATTCCAGTTCTATAGTTTAATCGAATTGAGTACAAATATTTTACCAACAATACCAACTAGCGTAACAAATGTTTTCAAATTTGCTCCACATTTTGAATTAGATATGTTTCTAAACGTAAATACCAGAGGTCTCAAGTTCAATCCCTGTCAGACCAACTTGAAAAAAATTAATTTCAAAAAGCGGCGGTTCACCTTATAACTTAGCTAGCCACTGGTTATTGAGTACTAGTCTATGAAAAACTTCTCTTACTAATGCATTTGCCGTTCGGAGCCGGCGTTTAAACGTAGGTCCCTTTTAATGAGTCTAAAAATAGAATCTGATGCAGCTCATTGTTTGAGAGAAGTACCCCTTGTTCCAATTGGAATGTTGTCGGGGAATTATATTTCTCAATTAAACATAATTTGATGGTAGGTATATAAGATTCGGCACAGTCGAATAAAACACTCTTTCTACAATTATTGTATGATTTTCTTCACTTTTTTCCCACTGTGCTGTCTTCTACATTAACCAAACAAAATACTCTTCATCACTTCTGTGTTGTTGATTTTTAAACATAGACAGAGTAACTTTTTTGTTAAAAAATCATGGTTTTTATTACCATTTTGTTCCAACTTTTTTTTTTTTTTTTGTCGCTCGTCATCAGTAAATGTTGTTCGTTTGCATGTTGCAAAAATTTACATAAATTAATTTGATTTGTGTCTGTCACTTGAAAGTTTTATCACTTTTCTCTTCCTGTTTGTGCGTTATTCCTTATACATTCATTGCTACCCTTGACTTCCCTAGCCCCCCTTTAGATCTAACTTTTATTTACCTTGATTTTTTACAGTCTCTGTTTAAATGAAAGTTTAAAGACAAAAAAAAATCATCTGTATTTTACGTTTTTATCACTCCTGTGCATAGAAATTATGTTGACATATTGAAGGTGCTAAAGTTGTAAAATTTTATTCTTTTCTGGGGATTTTAGCTTGAAAACAGCAACAAAATATTTTGCATAAGTATTAAAATATTTTCCCTGACTCTTCTTTCGATGATGAAGAAAAATTTAGAACATAAGAAAAGTAAGAACAAAAAAATAATAATATGTATTATAATACTTGCTTAAGTAATATAATTTGTTAAAATATTTATGAAAAATGTTTCAAGTTTTTCCGTTTTCCTACTCATGTTTATTTCCCTCTTAGAGCAGATTGTTTTTTCGTTTTTTTTTTTGATATTTCTTATGAAAAATGATAAATTTTTTAGGTAATTTTATAGCGTTTCTATTTTTTGCCTCAAAGAAATAAAAAAGCTTTATTTATGATTTAAAATAAATGATTAAATTAGATTTTATTAGAGAGTTATAAAAAATTATATGGTCTTAAGGAAATTTAGGAGTTTTATGTTCGCATTATTTTATGTGAAAAAGTGAGATTTTTTAATTGAATTTTAAATTGCCAATTGATGAAAAAAAATTAAGTTAATATGATTTGAAAAGAAATTTGTTCTAGGGCTAGAGATGGGTAACTTTATGTGAAAGAAAAGAATATTAAGAATCAAAAGTATATTACAAATCAAATTCTTTATGACTTGAATTTTTCAAATCCAGAATTATGACCCAACCATCTCCTCAAAAAATTTCTAAAGTTCTTCAAAATTTTAAATTTCGCTTTGGTTTTGATTTTATGGCAGGTTTGTTTTTTTCGTGACTACAGATTTTGACACTATTATCCGATTTTTACAGGGACCGTTAACAACAGTTATTTCTATACAAAAAGAATATTCTTAATATTGGCTCAAAATGATCATGATCTTGATGGCCAATTGATATCGCCACGACGAGAAATTACGCAGCCAGGAAATATCTCTTGCAATAAAGCCATATTTGCTCGAGCTGTGTGGCAAAGTCTTGTTGAAGCTACATATTTTCCAAGTCGTATTCTTCAAAAATATGCCGTAAGACAGTCTTAATTCCTGAGAACGACGAAGAATCGACACATTCGGGTCATCGACAACTCTTTTACTTACAGCAGCGATATTTTCAGTGGACGAGCTAAACGACGATGCACAGGCCTTACAATATCTGTAACCGTTTCAGTTTCTTCCAATTTCTTCACAATTTTGCCAATTGATTGCGTAGTTAGACGATTATATAAACCATAATCTCCTTTTAAAGCACGATATGTGGCTGTTGCAGAATCAAAATTTTTGAAGTATGTTTTCATAATGTTATGCATTGTGTGATACTTAAGCGATCCCTTTTCGTCAATGCCAGACTTTCAGCTGAAAAGAAAACATGTAAAAAAGTGCTATAGTCGGTAAAGCCCGACCAAACGACACCCACCACTACTAAGGTCATAGGTATTCTTTTTCCTGTATAAATACAAATATTATCTAAGTTTAGCTAATGTATAAACATTTTTTCAAAATTTATATATCTAAGATGTTTTCTAAAAAGGTTTATCAAAATTTTGGGACATCAAACATTTAATTAAGAAGTTTTACTGTAGTGTATTGCACTAAGATCCCAATTCATTATAATTATTTATTATTGTAATAAATAGTTTCTTGATAAAACCGAAAAATGTTGAAATTCGGCAAATTGATTACAATTTTTACAAGAATTATATATGCCAAAAAAATTCTCATTATCTTCAGATTTACGAGCGTTGTAGTGATTTTTTTCTCATATAATGCGTTTTGACAGAAGAACTTGTATGGGAGCTATGGTCAAATGTGGACCGATTTCAACGAATTTTGGTACAGTGATTTTGGTTAACATAAGCAGTATTCGTTTTAAATTTGATGAAACGTATTGATATTTGTGGCCAAAATATCAATTCCAGGAAGTGGGATCTATGGGATAATAGACTGATTTTGACGAATTTGAATAACAGTGGCCCCACTATCAAATAAATCATCTGTGTCAAATTTAATCAAATTATCTTTAGAATTGCGACCTGTACTTGGATTACAATGTTTACATCAGGGACGACCAAAGAGAGGAATGTGATTGTTGTTGTAGGCAAAAGAGCGGATACACTGGCAGAAGCACGAATCAAAATAAATTTGCTTGTTTATTTCTATTTTATTTCAGTTACCGCTGCGAGAACATGCGAGAGAGAATTGAACATGCGAGAGAGAATTGAACTTTTTTTTGTTATTTTTATGTAAACCAAAATTATTTTCTTTTGTTTCTATAGAGAAAACATTACTTTTTATAAATGTATATTCAGTATATTATTTTATAATTTTTCTATAGAAAAACTTACTTTTTCTATGGAAAAACTTACTTTTTCTATAGAAAAACTTACTTTTTCTATAGAAAAACTTACTTTTTCTATAGAAAAACTTACTTTTTCTATAGAAAAACTTACTTTTTCTATAGAAAAACTTACTTTTTCTATAGAAAAACTTACTTTTTCTATAGAAAAACTTACTTTTTCTATAGAAAAACTTACTTTTTCTATAGAAAAACTTACTTTTTCTATAGAAAAACTTACTTTTTCTATAGAAAAACTTATTTTTTCTATAAAAAAACTTACTTTTTCTATAAAAAAACTTACTTTTTCTATAGAAAAACTTACTTTTTCTATAGAAAAACTTACTTTTTCTACAGAAAAACTTACTTTTTCTATAGAAAAACTTACTTTTTCTATAGAAAAACTTACTTTTTCTATAGAAAAACTTACTTTTTCTATAGAAAAACTTACTTTTTCTATAGAAAAACTTACTTTTTCTATAGAAAAACTTACTTTTTCTATAAATAAACATGTTTTTAAAAAGGTTTATCATGTTTTTATTTTTAAAGAAAAAGTTTGTTTTCTTTATTTTTTATTTAGAAAACGTTTTTTTTTTCTTTAAAAAACGTGCTTTCACATAGAAAAAAATTTAATTTATTTTTCTATAAAGAAAATATAAACGTATTTGTCCTAAAAAAATCAAATATTTTCTATCAAAACGATTGAATGTTTAGCGTAAAAATAATTTTTCTAACATTCAATCTCACAGTGTATCTGAAAAAACAATAACAAAAAATACAAAAAAATTAACAAAATTTATAACAGCCTCCACTCGTGCGAATCCGTCAAAGGTTGAATGATGACTAAATGAATGAGAATAAGAAAACTTCTGGCAAGCACTTGCACTTGGTCGCCCCTGGTTTACATGGTGGTCCAGCTGATATCTCTAAATGGACTCAGAAACTGATTCTAAGCACATTCGTATACTAAAAGGTGGTTCTAAGACAAATATTTCTATGCGTTACATACATCAGCACAAACTTATAATACCTTTTTTCACATATGGTGATAAAGGGTAATTTTGCTTCTAATTGATAGATTTTCATAATATTAGGCTTATATTGTTAAGAACTTTTATAGCTTGACGATCTGGTAAGATTTTGACTTTTTCGATTTTTTATGAATTCTTGAAAAATAAAAATTTTTCGATTTTGCAAACAAATTTTTTTTGTACATTTTTATGTAAAAAAACTCCACAATCGTTAACCATATGAAAAATTTTTCTTATTAATTCTTAAAGAAAAATTTTGTGGTGAATTCGCCGATGTTTCTTTCAACGAATTTTGATAAGCCATTCCCAAGCTATAATTAAATCAATGGAACGACCTCTGTGAAAATCCGAAATTTAAGAAAAAAACTTTAAAAAAATCGTATTCATAGAATTTTATATTTTGGGTGTTTTTGTACTTAGGGGACCATTACACATCGAAAATAACCTTCATCTGCTCCTAAAAAAAACTCACGTTGTCTACCTTTGCGTAGTTTTCTACGAATGTAATATTATTTATAGTTTTCGGTACAAAATTTTAAAAACTTTGGGAGGAAACAGTTAGAAAAAGTAATTTATATTTATTTGGTAGACGAAAAAGCTTTTCCACCGAGAAAGACTATATGAGGAAAAACCATTACCCATTATCATGAGCTAAGTTTTAAACAATACATTGGTACTGGCTTTGTTAGCATAAGCTTATACTCAATAGTAGGCTGGCCGAAAGGTGGGAAATAGTAGTGGTCAGCGATGGACAGCACCCGATAATAAAGCCTCGAATTTCGGAAAAAAAACGACAGAAGTAAAGTTGTAAACCTAATATTTTGAAGGTTTGAAGGGGAAAAAGGTAGCAAGCACCTTTTATACAACTAACAGATGTATCATTTTACTAGATTATGAAGATTCTGGCACTAATTCTTCTTCATCTTCTTTTTAGTAACTTTTTTAATCCAGTCCATAAAAAAGAAAATTTCGGAGTAAAAAATGCCTTAAATTATGCAAAATCATGTTAAATTTTGTTAACTTAAAGCTAACACTTCAAAAAAAAAATAGAGAAATTGTGTAGCGTTTGCGGAGTTTTCTACGCAAAGAGCAGATGAAGGTTTAATAATAAGACTTCAAAGCAATTTCTCATGTTAACCACTGTAATTGGTCCACATTTGACCCCAGCTTTCATATAAGTCCAAATAACGGAAACAGCTTAAATATATAAATATTGAGTAAATATTTGTATGGTGACAACAAATTTTTTTTGTATACGAAAAGGAACCTTAGTGCTGGGGGGTTACTCTGTATCTCGATTCGAAAACAAAATTGTTCGAAATTCTATGCTTAAAGCATTGTGTTTCGAAAATAATTTCTTTCGAATCGAGATACGGAGTAACCCCCCTGAAGGGGTTATGATCGGGCTTGACCGACTATTGAACTTTCATACTTGTGTTTTATTCAAAAGCGAAAGCTTTTAAAAAGTAAACTGATACCCAATGGTTTTTATCATGATTAATGGTTTTGCATACTCATGACTGCTTTCTGTTAACATTGAGAGTTAAAATAACTCCTCAAACATTGGTTCCTCGATTGTTAGCCATACTAAAAATAGTTATCTTAACCAGGTCAAATTGTACCCTCTTCAAAGTAATTCTTGAACTACATATAATAAATACATTTCTTTCATTAACTTTGCCACTGCATACTTTGTAATATATGTAAGTTATGACCTTAAACATGATTCTTTAATTTTGGCCACTTGACTTAAATATAAAATGAAAAAAAAAACACATGTACTCCCTGCATTTATCTCTGTAAATGATATCCCAAAAGTCATCAAAAATACATAACCAAAATTTAATATTTAAGTAAATTTTCTCTTAAATTACATATTCTACAAATATTTAAGTACATACTAGATATAACAATATTAACAAATATAACAAAAAAAAAGTTCCTAGAACCTCGAATGAAATGAAGTTTTCTTTTCAAGTTAAACAACTTGTTAACATTTCATTTAATTTACTTCTTTTTGTATGCGAATCAAAATGAAATTTAGGTAACCCGGTTTTACAATTCATACAAAAACCTAAAAAAAAAAAAATTCTACAAAGAAATAAATATGTATCTACGAAATGGTTGTATTTATATGAGAAATGTAAAGAAATAAGTTTTTAGTAAAAATCTTTTGTATTCCTTTTTTTTTTTTTTTTTGTTAAAGGGAGCTTTGGCTGTACAAATGTTACTTTTTTACTTTCGTCCCTAATGTTTAGGCAAACGAGAGATAAGAAGCCAAGAAAAATGAATAGTAAAAAACGAAATGATTTGCTTTGTTCTGAATTTTGAAAGAAAAAATATCGACGTAATGTTTATTTTGCATGTCGAGCCAATGAACAGAAATAGAAATAGCCTGAAAGCGGCAATTTTTTGTGTAAAAATGTACAAAAATTCTTAAAAACTGAAAATAATGACTGAGAAATCTCAGAAAAAAATGGCAAAAAAATAGCTTTAAATAGTCTAAGTTTGTATTGGCAAGTCAAAATGGGGTCATAGATATTACACTATGCAACAAGAAAAAACTCAAGGTATTCATAGGAAATACAAACTAAGTGCGATAGTATTATAGTCAAGTCAACAAAATTTGATGTTTGATTTACTATTTATACCCTTCAGAACCATAGGTGGAAATGGTATTATAAGTTTGTGCTGATGCATGTAACGCATAGAAATATTTGTCTTAGACCCACATTTTAGTACACCAATAGGCTTAGAATCACTTTCACGATTTAGCGATGTCAGTCCGTCTGTCCGTCTAGCTGAACCCCCATGTAAACCTTGTAATCAAACTACAGGACGAAATTCTAAAGATAATTTGATGAAATCTGGAACAGATTATTTTTTGATAATGGGACCATGGCTATTGAAATTCGTCAAAATCCGTTAATTATTTATGGTACCTCTCATAGGCCCCACTACCCTGAATTGATATATTGGCCACAAATAACAATATTTGTTCATGAAATTTGAAATAAACACTGCTCATGTAAACCAAAATCACTGTACCAAATTTTTGAAAATGGTCCACATTTGACCATAGCTCCCATACAAACTCTTCTATCAAAATGCTCTGAATAAGATAAAAATCACTAAAACGCTAGTACATAATTTTTGTAACAACTGTAATCAATTTGCCAAATTTCGAGATAAGCGGTCCACATTTGACCCTAGCTCTCATATAAGTCCAAATGACGGAAACAGCTTAAATAAATAAGTTTTTAGAAAATGTTTGTATGTTGGCAAAATTCAGCAAATATTTGTCTTTATACAGATAAAAGTACACCTTTAATGAAGGGTATCGTACGATCGGGCTTGACCGACAATAGCACTTACTTAATTGCTTTATATTGAGATTGACATTGCGTTTGTAATTTCCTTAATATTGGCTCAAAAACCAAAAGTTATGTATATTCTGAATCCTTGTGAATCTCTAACACGAGTGAGCGATGTCCATCTGTCTGTCTGTCTGTCTGTCTGTCTGTCTGTCTGTCTGTCTGTCTGTCTGTCTTTCTGTCTGTCTGTCTGTCTGTCTGTCTGTCTGTCTGTCTGTCTGTCTGTCTGTCTGTCTGTCTGTCTGTCTGTCTGTCTGTCTGTCTGTCTGTCTGTCTGTCTGCCTGTCTGTCTGTCTGTCTGTCTGTCTGTCTGTCTCTCTGTCTGTCTGTCTGTATGTCCGTCTGTCTGTCTGTCTGTCTGTATGTCCGTCTGTCCGAAACTATATAGGTCACTGAAGTTTGGTGTAAATATTCTTCATTTATTGGAAAATTTTGGTATTTAAATCGGGAAAAATCCGTTGACATTTAACCCTAGCTCCCGTATAACCCCGTCTAGGCTAATCGCTTATTTGCTAATAAATGACAAATTGTAAAAGCTATAGTGATAAAATTTTGTATATATAAGTCTTACATAAGTACCAGGCAGTGCATAAAATTTCATCGAAATCGGTTCACATTTAACAATAGCACCCATACAAAAAACTTATGAAAACAGCCTAAATTTCATTTAAAATGTCAATAAGTCTAAAACTGCAACAGATATAACTACTAAATTTAGCACAAGGAAAAAACAAGTAAGAAAATCTAAAGTCGGTCAAGCCCGACTATATCATATCCTTCACTACTAAGGTCAAATATGGACCAACAATTAAACAAGTTTTCCTTAAGTCTAGTTTTTTAAAAATTTCGAGATTTATATCATTTCCGGCTAAGGGCCTGATATGGGAGCTAGAGTCAATTGTGGACCGATTGTTACCAAATTTTGGTTATTAGTTTATATTTACAAAGTATTTATCTGTGCAAAGTTTAAGTAATCAAATATATTTATCTTTAGAGTTATTAACTTTTTTGTGCTTTTATATGTATTTAAACGTCTTTTGAGAATGTGTCTTGTATGGGAGGTGTGATCAAACATATGCCGATTTCTACAAAAATAGGAACATTAATTAAGGTTATGATAAGCAATATTTGTGCTGAATATTGTTAAAATACAACTAAATTTGTGGCTATAAAGGACCAAAAACTCTACTCAGGGAAGGCATCCCTATGGGAGGTACCCGAAATAGTAATTCGATTTCGGCTAAAAAGTATAGGGATCGCCCTTAAATCAAAATATGGACTTGTGCCAAATTTCATCAAATTAACTTTAAAGTTACGACTTGTAGAGTGATAAAAAGCTTATATGGATAACCGGCCAGCCAGCCGGAAGGACATCGTCCTTCGATTGGTATACAACATCAGCACAAATCCACCTATGGTGGTGAAGGGTATAAAAATTTACGAAATACAAAAATATAAAAGGAATAGGGGGTTTATGTGTGGGTTTATGCAAAAGTGTTTTTGATAGGCTATAGAAGTTGAGTGCTGAAAATGGTCGAAATAGGTTTACATTTAGTTAGAGCTCCTATATAACCCCGCACCGGGAATCACATATCAGCATTATTTGAATACAATTGTATTAGCTATAACTATTAATTCAGAACAGAGAAGTTTTATGCAATTATTGGTCAGTATATGCAATATTTTATGAATCGGTACATGTTTTAATATAGCTTTTATATAAAAACCACTCCCGGAAACCACTAAAATGTCACAAACGCTCTGTGTAAATACCAATCTGTATATAAAATTTCGTGAGAATTGGTCAATATTTGGCTATAGTTCTTATATATATAACATCCCTGTTTTATAGCAAAAAGATTTGGAGGTACATTCAGTATGTAAGGATTGCATCAAGGAAATTATATAGTTATCAATCAATGTCCGGACTAAATATACGGTAGATGCATTGGGAAATCCTAACAAAATATATGGACCTGTCGTATTACTATCTTGGTCCACATTTTGAATAAGCTGCACCTTCGTAGATATATGAGATATGTTTCTAAATTTAACACAAGTTGATCGTGGATATATAAGATTCGGCGCAGCCGAATATAAAACTCTTACTTGTTTTTTGTGACATCGTGTAAGTCTTTATAAAAATATCAAATGTATATGTATATAATTGTATATTCTAAAAACCCAAGATGTTGTGTACTTATTTTCCATACAAAAACAGCAAAACAAAATTCTAAAAAGAAATCGAAAATTCTTAGGGATTTTGTTGATTTAAAGATTAAGGAATTTAAGAACTAAAAGCTTATTTGTGTTTTAGCAAATATCTTAAACAGGTATTATAAACTTGAAAATATTTATTTGCCAAATCAATCAAACTGAAGTAGAACAGAAAAATGAACAAATCATATAAAATTTATGAGATTTTCAATGACCAAAATTACTGAAAACTGCTGTCGGCACTCAAAGTCAACAAAAAATTAAAAGCTATCAAAATATCGGCAAAAAATTCAATATATGGCAATTAAGTTTGAAAAAAAATATTTTCGCTTAATTAAATAAAACCACTTGACATTAATTACACAAAAATTATACAATAATTTAATAGCAAAAATTAATTTTAATAAGTATCTATAAGCTCAAAAATTAACTTACTTTTTAACCACTTTAATATTAATTAACTTGCTCTCCATTATTAAATTATATTTAAAGTAATTTAGAAATCAATTTTATAAAATCACCACAACCTACAGAAAAAATGTCCTCTTAATATTTCATTAGACCTTTTTCTGTTTTCCTAATATGAAAAAATATTTACTTAGTGAAATGAAATTATGTTGTTCTTATGCATTTTTTCTTAAATAAAAGTACCTGGTAGACCGAGCCTTGCTCGGAGCTTTATGATAAGCATTTTGAGGAAAATTTTAATGTTTTTATATATTTTATATTATAAAGTGCTAAAATAAATTTAGAGGAAAGACATTGTAGAAATATTCAGTTAATTTTGAATTATTTGATTTATTTTGTCCGACCAACACATAGTTTGCATAGTTTACAGTTTAACTCATTTTGAATAATTTTGGAAATTATTCATATCAACAGAAACCTCTGTCGACTCATGCGCAACAACTTTGCTAAAGATTATAGTCTGATCAAATGCACAGTTTACGATTTAATTCATTTTGAGTAGTTTTCTGTGGCGCCACCTGTCGGACTTTGCTTATTCCAATTCATAAAACTTCTTCGGCTTATCCGTAACAACTTTGCTGAAGATTATAGCATGATTAAATGTACAGCATACGATTAAATTGACTTTGAGTAAATTTCAGTAGCGCCACCTGTCGAAATTTCTTCATACCAACTAAGAAACCTTCGTCGGCTCATGTGCAACAACTTTGCTAAAGATTGTAGCATGATTAAATGTACAGATTACGATTAAATTGACTTTTAGTAATTTTCTGTAGCGCCACCTGTCGGAAATTATTCATACCAACTAAAAAACCTTCGTCGGCTCATGCGCTACAACTTTGCTAAAGATCATAGCATGATCAAATGTTCAGTTTACGATTTAATTAATTTTTAGTAATTTTCAGTGGCGCCATCTGTCGGAAATTAGTCTTATCAACTTTAAAACCTTCGCCGGCTTATCCGCAACATCTTCGCTAAAGAGCATAACACAATCAAATTCACAGTTTACTATTCTATAAAGAACATACATACAGACAAACATTCATTTGTTTAAAATAATACTAATTTTTCCCCCTTTTTATTCCCTAATTTCTAAAAGTTCCATATGTATATTTGATACTTTTTTGGTGCCAATTGAATTCGGTACATTTTTTTAAAACGCATTTAACATAATGTATAATGTTCCTATTCATATTACTTTGGAGATGTTAAGTTATCATTTTATCCCTTTTTTACCCATTTTGGCTCCAAAATCAAAAAAGTACCAAATACGTGTTTCATGTTTTTTTTACATCTATTGATTGCAGTACCAAGTTTCTTTCTATATTCTTTAGTTTAAAGTATAAGAGTGGGTTAAAAAGGTGCCAAAAAACTATTTTCACCCTTTTTTACCCCCTATCGGACATAGTTTCAAAAAAGTACCAAACACCTGTCCGCTTATTTTCAAAGCTGTTTAAAACGTAATTTTAATTTTGTTTCTATACCTATTACTTTAGGAGACATAGCGTTTTCGATTTTTTCCCCTTTTTACCCGTTTTTACCCTCTTAGAGGTAAAAGTTTCAAAAGTCCCTTCTTCTTCGACCTATACATCAAAAAAGATACCCACTGTCCAAATTTTATTAAAATCGTTAGAGCCGTTTTCGAGATAGCCATTCTATATATATATATATATATATATACAATAATTGCTCTTTTAAGAATATAAGATAAAATAAAATATTATGAAAAATATTTACACTAATTTTTGGGATTTTATTTTTATTTCATTTTGGTCTCTTCAAGCACCCAAGCATTCGTCGTTCACTATCCAGTAGATGGATGTGGCCAAAGTAAACAAACAAAATTGATTGATGACTGCTTTTCTGTCCGAGAGGTTTATTTGCATCCCCCCACAAAACTCGTGTGAAATTTTTTCGTGTCTCGCCAATACGGTTTCCTTTTCTGATGACTTTAAGACTTTTTTGATTAATACTTTGGTTACACATGTATGTAATCGCAGATGGACTGAAGCATGTAAAGAAAAGTACGAGGGTAATAAAATAAGTTATTTATAAGGACCTACAAGATGACTATGACTAGACTATTACTAGACTATGACTAGACTATGACTAGACTATGACTAGACTATGACTAGACTATGACTAGACTATGACTAGACTATGACTAGACTATGACTAGACTATGACTAGACTATGACTAGACTATGACTAGACTATGACTAGACTATGACTAGACTATGACTAGACTATGACTAGACTATGACTAGACTATGACTAGACTATGACTAGACTATGACTAGACTATGACTAGACTATGACTAGACTATGACTAGACTATGACTAGACTATGACTAGACTATGACTAGACTATGACTAGACTATGACTAGACTATGACTAGACTATGACTAGACTATGACTAGACTATGACTAGACTATGACTAGACTATGACTAGACTATGACTAGACTATGACTAGACTATGACTAGACTATGACTAGACTATGACTAGACTATGACTAGACTATGACTAGACTATGACTAGACTATGACTAGACTATGACTAGACTATGACTAGACTATGACTAGACTATGACTAGACTATGACTAGACTATGACTAGACTATGACTAGACTATGACTAGACTATGACTAGACTATGACTAGACTATGACTAGACTATGACTAGACTATGACTAGACTATGACTAGACTATGACTAGACTATGACTAGACTATGACTAGACTATGACTAGACTATGACTAGACTATGACTAGACTATGACTAGACTATGACTAGACTATGACTAGACTATGACTAGACTATGACTAGACTATGACTAGACTATGACTAGACTATGACTAGACTATGACTAGACTATGACTAGACTATGACTAGACTATGACTAGACTATGACTAGACTATGACTAGACTATGACTAGACTATGACTAGACTATGACTAGACTATGACTAGACTATGACTAGACTATGACTAGACTATGACTAGACTATGACTAGACTATGACTAGACTATGACTAGACTATGACTAGACTATGACTAGACTATGACTAGACTATGACTAGACTATGACTAGACTATGACTAGACTATGACTAGACTATGACTAGACTATGACTAGACTATGACTAGACTATGACTAGACTATGACTAGACTATGACTAGACTATGACTAGACTATGACTAGACTATGACTAGACTATGACTAGACTATGACTAGACTATGACTAGACTATGACTAGACTATGACTAGACTATGACTAGACTATGACTAGACTATGACTAGACTATGACTAGACTATGACTAGACTATGACTAGACTATGACTAGACTATGACTAGACTATGACTAGACTATGACTAGACTATGACTAGACTATGACTAGACTATGACTAGACTATGACTAGACTATGACTAGACTATGACTAGACTATGACTAGACTATGACTAGACTATGACTAGACTATGACTAGACTATGACTAGACTATGACTAGACTATGACTAGACTATGACTAGACTATGACTAGACTATGACTAGACTATGACTAGACTATGACTAGACTATGACTAGACTATGACTAGACTATGACTAGACTATGACTAGACTATGACTAGACTATGACTAGACTATGACTAGACTATGACTAGACTATGACTAGACTATGACTAGACTATGACTAGACTATGACTAGACTATGACTAGACTATGACTAGACTATGACTAGACTATGACTAGACTATGACTAGACTATGACTAGACTATGACTAGACTATGACTAGACTATGACTAGACTATGACTAGACTATGACTAGACTATGACTAGACTATGACTAGACTATGACTAGACTATGACTAGACTATGACTAGACTATGACTAGACTATGACTAGACTATGACTAGACTATGACTAGACTATGACTAGACTATGACTAGACTATGACTAGACTATGACTAGACTATGACTAGACTATGACTAGACTATGACTAGACTATGACTAGACTATGACTAGACTATGACTAGACTATGACTAGACTATGACTAGACTATGACTAGACTATGACTAGACTATGACTAGACTATGACTAGACTATGACTAGACTATGACTAGACTATGACTAGACTATGACTAGACTATGACTAGACTATGACTAGACTATGACTAGACTATGACTAGACTATGACTAGACTATGACTAGACTATGACTAGACTATGACTAGACTATGACTAGACTATGACTAGACTATGACTAGACTATGACTAGACTATGACTAGACTATGACTAGACTATGACTAGACTATGACTAGACTATGACTAGACTATGACTAGACTATGACTAGACTATGACTAGACTATGACTAGACTATGACTAGACTATGACTAGACTATGACTAGACTATGACTAGACTATGACTAGACTATGACTAGACTATGACTAGACTATGACTAGACTATGACTAGACTATGACTAGACTATGACTAGACTATGACTAGACTATGACTAGACTATGACTAGACTATGACTAGACTATGACTAGACTATGACTAGACTATGACTAGACTATGACTAGACTATGACTAGACTATGACTAGACTATGACTAGACTATGACTAGACTATGACTAGACTATGACTAGACTATGACTAGACTATGACTAGACTATGACTAGACTATGACTAGACTATGACTAGACTATGACTAGACTATGACTAGACTATGACTAGACTATGACTAGACTATGACTAGACTATGACTAGACTATGACTAGACTATGACTAGACTATGACTAGACTATGACTAGACTATGACTAGACTATGACTAGACTATGACTAGACTATGACTAGACTATGACTAGACTATGACTAGACTATGACTAGACTATGACTAGACTATGACTAGACTATGACTAGACTATGACTAGACTATGACTAGACTATGACTAGACTATGACTAGACTATGACTAGACTATGACTAGACTATGACTAGACTATGACTAGACTATGACTAGACTATGACTAGACTATGACTAGACTATGACTAGACTATGACTAGACTATGACTAGACTATGACTAGACTATGACTAGACTATGACTAGACTATGACTAGACTATGACTAGACTATGACTAGACTATGACTAGACTATGACTAGACTATGACTAGACTATGACTAGACTATGACTAGACTATGACTAGACTATGACTAGACTATGACTAGACTATGACTAGACTATGACTAGACTATGACTAGACTATGACTAGACTATGACTAGACTATGACTAGACTATGACTAGACTATGACTAGACTATGACTAGACTATGACTAGACTATGACTAGACTATGACTAGACTATGACTAGACTATGACTAGACTATGACTAGACTATGACTAGACTATGACTAGACTATGACTAGACTATGACTAGACTATGACTAGACTATGACTAGACTATGACTAGACTATGACTAGACTATGACTAGACTATGACTAGACTATGACTAGACTATGACTAGACTATGACTAGACTATGACTAGACTATGACTAGACTATGACTAGACTATGACTAGACTATGACTAGACTATGACTAGACTATGACTAGACTATGACTAGACTATGACTAGACTATGACTAGACTATGACTAGACTATGACTAGACTATGACTAGACTATGACTAGACTATGACTAGACTATGACTAGACTATGACTAGACTATGACTAGACTATGACTAGACTATGACTAGACTATGACTAGACTATGACTAGACTATGACTAGACTATGACTAGACTATGACTAGACTATGACTAGACTATGACTAGACTATGACTAGACTATGACTAGACTATGACTAGACTATGACTAGACTATGACTAGACTATGACTAGACTATGACTAGACTATGACTAGACTATGACTAGACTATGACTAGACTATGACTAGACTATGACTAGACTATGACTAGACTATGACTAGACTATGACTAGACTATGACTAGACTATGACTAGACTATGACTAGACTATGACTAGACTATGACTAGACTATGACTAGACTATGACTAGACTATGACTAGACTATGACTAGACTATGACTAGACTATGACTAGACTATGACTAGACTATGACTAGACTATGACTAGACTATGACTAGACTATGACTAGACTATGACTAGACTATGACTAGACTATGACTAGACTATGACTAGACTATGACTAGACTATGACTAGACTATGACTAGACTATGACTAGACTATGACTAGACTATGACTAGACTATGACTAGACTATGACTAGACTATGACTAGACTATGACTAGACTATGACTAGACTATGACTAGACTATGACTAGACTATGACTAGACTATGACTAGACTATGACTAGACTATGACTAGACTATGACTAGACTATGACTAGACTAGACTATGACTAGACTATGACTAGACTATGACTAGACTATGACTAGACTATGACTAGACTATGACTAGACTATGACTAGACTATGACTAGACTATGACTAGACTATGACTAGACTATGACTAGACTATGACTAGACTATGACTAGACTATGACTAGACTATGACTAGACTATGACTAGACTATGACTAGACTATGACTAGACTATGACTAGACTATGACTAGACTATCACTAGACTATCACTAGACTATGACTAGACTATGACTAGACTATGACTAGACTATGACTAGACTATGACTAGACTATCACTAGACTATGACTAGACTATGACTAGACTATGACTAGACTATGACTAGACTATGACTAGACTATGACTAGACTATGACTAGACTATGACTAGACTATGACTAGACTATGACTAGACTATGACTAGACTATGACTAGACTATGACTAGACTATGACTAGACTATGACTAGACTATGACTAGACTATGACTAGACTATGACTAGACTATGACTAGACTATGACTAGACTATGACTAGACTATGACTAGACTATGACTAGACTATGACTAGACTATGACTAGACTATGACTAGACTATGACTAGACTATGACTAGACTATGACTAGACTATGACTAGACTATGACTAGACTATGACTAGACTATGACTAGACTATGACTAGACTATGACTAGACTATGACTAGACTATGACTAGACTATGACTAGACTATGACTAGACTATGACTAGACTATGACTAGACTATGACTAGACTATGACTAGACTATGACTAGACTATGACTAGACTATGACTAGACTATGACTAGACTATGACTAGACTATGACTAGACTATGGCTAGACTATGGACTAAGGTACTGTTAGGTTTTGTCATTTCTTTAGCTTAAGCTTGTGCTTAAATTATGTTATGTCTCTCCTTGGAGGTATATACATACATACACATATAAAATTATTTTTCTTTTAATATTCAATTTAGTTGTGGTTGTTTGGTTAATCCATCTTTTTGATTTCTTTATTGTTTTTATTATGACAATATAAATATTATTGTCTTGGCTTTTTGACAGTTAACGTAGGTAAGTAGCTGTATAGACATATCAGGCACACCTACATAGACCTATAACAACACTACATTTGTTATCTTTTCTTATTGCCGTTATTATCACAAGACCATCATTTCATCTTTTTTTAGTTGTGTGTGGTTTATCCTTATATTTGTGTGTGTGAATTTGTATTTTTGGTCCCTTTGTCGTTGACATCAATTCTATGTAAACATTTGTCATATTACACGTGCGTATCTTATTTTGTCACTTCATAAAGGATTTGCTTTTTTGAGTTTTTTTTTTAACTGGAATTTTGCGTAAAATTTTATGATTTCTTGAATGTTGTTGTCATATCAACAGGCTGTACCTTTTAACTTTTTTAGAGGGGAGCAATGTTGTAGCTTGGTTTAGTTTGTCTTGAAAAATGAGATAAAAATTAAAATCATAAAATATGTCAAAAAAATTTAAAGACATTTGATTTGAACATGATGTTTAGAATTTGATTCAAAATAGATTTTGTTGCCTAGGCTGACATGTTTATAGATTAAAGTGAGACGTAGGTTCTTTTTGTGAGATTTTACTTAAACTTTTATAGAGAATTTTTTGTGTCTATAAAGACTTTTTTATTAAGTTTTCTGGAATTAAATATCTGCATAGTTCCATCCGTGTATTTCCATTTCTGTGTTTTACCAATTTGAGTGTGTATTGATGAGTAGTTAAGTTTTTTGTTATAAGTGAGTATTGTTGTATTCTCCCACTAAGTAAGTCTGAGTGGGTAAAAAGACAATGAGAATAACATATTTATTTTCCTATAGTTTTGCAAAATGGATGGAATGAGTATTAGTGGTTATACAATAGATAACTTATAGTATGTCGTATGAAGTTTACTTATAGGATAAAATAAAAACTAAAAACGACATTCGATTAGTTTTTTTTTTTCAAAACTTTGTTGTTTTTGTAGGAGTTTTGTCAAAAATTTGTTATTTTTGTGAGAAATGTTTCAAAAATTTCTTCTTTTTATAGGAAATTTTTCAAAAATATCTTATTTTATATAGGAAATTTTTCAAAAATTTCTTATTTTAATACGAGATTTTTCAAAAATTTCTTAATTTTATAGTAATTTTTTTTTTTTTTATAGGAAATTTTTAAAAAATTTCTTATTTACATATAAAATTAAAAAAAATATCTTATTTTTACAGGAAGTTTTTCAAAAATTTCTTATCCTCATAGAAATTTTTTTTATTTTTTTTTTATTTTTATATGAAATTTAAAAAAAAATTTTATAGGAAATTCAAAATTTCTTATTTCTTATTTTTATAGGAAATTTTTTAAAAATTTCTTAATTTCACAGGAAATTTTAATTTTTTTTTTATTTTTATAGGAAGTTTTTAAAAAAAATCATATTTTCATAGGAACTTTTTAAAAATTTCTTATTTTATAGGAAATTTAAAAAAAAAATTCTTATTTTTATAAAAAAAAAAAAATTGAAAAATTTCTTATTTTTAAAGGGAATTTTTAAAAAATTTCTTATTTTTATAAAAAGTAAAAATTCAAAAATTTCTTATCTGATAGAATTTTTTTTTTAATTTTAAAGAAAAATTTTCCTTAATTTTTATAGAAAATTTTTAAAAAATTTCTTGTTTTTGTAGAAAATTTTTAATTTTTTTTATTTTTATAAAAACTTAATTTTTTTTTTCAATTTTATAGGAAATATTTATTTTTTTTTTATTTTTATAGGAAATTTTTAAAAAATTTCTTATTTTTAATAAATTTCTTATTAATATAGGATTTTTAAAAACTTTCAATTCTTAAAAAATTTTACTTCGTCTTTTTATTTCACTTACAGCCTGTTTTTCGAAAATGAAAATATTGTTTCGTTCGTAAAAATAACGAAACGTAAATCAATTTGGTTTTTGTAAAATGAAATAAATTGTAGTGAGTGACAACTTAAAAGCTTTCGTGTCTTAAGCTTTTTTTGGGTTTTTCTTAAACAAATTCACTCGTATAAATCGAATGAAAACGTTAAAATTTCTCGATAACCAAAGGTCTTTCGTGTATGAAATAAAAACTAAGGGCCTGATATATTTATTTGTGCAAAGTTTTAAAACAAATGCATTTATCTTTAGATTTATAAACGTTTTTGTGCATTCATGATTATTTTAGCTACTTTTGAGAATTTGTCTTGTATGGGAGGTATGGTCAAATATGGGTCGATTCCTACAAAATTAGGTACACTGATTAAGGTTATTATAGGTAATATTTGTGCTGCATGTTATTGAAATAGAACTAAATTAGTGGCTGTAAAGGACCTAAAACTCTATTTGGGGAAGGCATTCCAATGGATGGTACCCGAAATAGTAAACCGATTTTGACCAAAAAGTATAGGGATCGTTCTTGGACCAAAATATAAGCCTGTGTCAGGAAGTGATTTTGAGTCGATTGGTATACTTAAAGGTGGGTCTCAGAGCAATATTTCTATGCGTTACAAACATCAGCACAAACCCAATATACCCTTTCCACCTAATTTAATCGGGAACTGAGGGAGGCCGTTTAAAAACTTTAAAACAACTTGAGTTGCAAATATATCAAATATACCATCTATCATCGGCAACTGCTCCAAAAGTTGCAGTGCATGGTTTGCCTAAACCTGTTATTATAAGTAAATTGTCCCCACGTGAACACAGTAAGAAGAACTAGTTCGAACGATGAAGTTATATTTGAGAAGGTTTCCTCATTTTCTTCACATTTATTAGTGGCCGCGAATGCCTCCCATCTATTTAGGCATCAACACCACAACCTATATCAACCAAAAAAGAAAAGAAAACAAAATAGCCAGGTAATGAAAGAATTGGTACTATTGAGCCCCACAGGAGGCAATTTTAGGTGTGATGCAGTTTTAGGATGTATCTGTGAAATTTCCAAAGCTGCAAAAACTATAGCTGATTTTATTAAATATTTAAAATAGATTTTAATTTGGTAATTGTGAATTTTTAAAATTAAAATATAATTTTCTTTTTTTATTTTTATAAACAAAGGCAATTAACTGACAGGGTTACCACCGACAAGCTACATGTTACATATAAAAAAGCTTGGATATTTCAAAATACATATATTGGCAATAATGTTTCCTTACGAAAGAAAAAAGCTCTTTTTATGTTAAAATTATATTGACGAAAGTTTTTAAACGTTTTAGAAAAATCTAAATTTGAGCTTTATCGTAAGCAAACGAAAACAAATGTGACAAGACTTTTGTTTTCGAAAAACAGGCTGTTATTCTTTTGACATCATTTTTTCTTTTATTTCTATATTATTCATTTTTATAGTCAATTAAAATATATACACACAAACTCTGAAAAATGTTAAAAATTTCTTATAAAAAAATTTGAAAAATTTATTATTTTTATAGAGATTTTTTTAAAAATTTCCTATTTTTATAAAAAAAAAATTCAAAAATTTCTTATTTGATAGATTTTTTTTTTTAATTTTAAAGAAAATGTTTCCTAAATTTTTATAGGAAATTTAAAAAAAAATTTCTGGTTTTTGTAGGAAATTTTTAATTTTCTTTTATTTTTTTTCAATTTTATAGGAAATTTTTAATTTTTTGTTATAGGAAATTTTTAAACAATTTCTTTATTATAGGATTTTAAAAACTTTCAATTATTAAAAAATTTTACTCCGTCCCCTTATTTCACTTATTTTATATTCTTTTGACAATTTTGATCCTTTTTTCTATATTATTCATTTTTATAGTCAATTAAAATATATACACACAAACATAGAAACATTATTGCTACGAAATTGTCTTTGCATTTACCACAAGTTATTCGAAATACTCATAAATACTTAAAGTTATCTAAGTATTTTGGAACAAGAAACAGTTGTAAACAGATAAATTTATCTTTCTCAACTTATAAGCAAAAGCATCAGTTACTGACTTTGTGGGTAGAGTGGATGAGCAAAAACAAAAGCAGACAATATCGGTTACACTCATTCTCTCATTTATACTACAAGTATTGAGTACTACTATGGTGTATTCGTTTTTGATGAACAATATTGTATACTCTTGCAGATGTTTATCTGGAATCTTTTAATAGATGAACACATACTATATATAATTTAGTTGTACTTTATTTTTGCAATAAAAACCTTAAGCCTATCTAATCTCTATGTTAAAAATCCTTAAACTTTATTTTCATACAATATTTAAAGTTATTGTAAACAAAATAAACAGAATAAACATTTCATAATTCAAGTGGAGAAAACCTTGAAGAGGTTTATATTTAAGTTTCAGCTTGAGAAAAACGAACATTTTTTGTATAGTTTTAAATTTTTTATTTTAACGTAGACAAGAAGAAAAAAAGATATTCATGTGACTGGTGTTCACAAGTTTTTCTTTTTTTTCTTGTCAAGTTGCAACGTTGCAAATTATGTCACCATAGCTGATATCTACAACTGAGACTAGCTACTCCAAAGCTCTCTGGAAGCAAGTTATTTATATATACAGCAGCATCATAGCTGCATAATAGGGTGACCCCTATTTTATTAAAGTTGAAAAATTTTTTAGATAATATGCATTCACTTTCAAAACCGAAAACCGTGGTCTTAATAAATATTCTTTGTAGATAAAAATCTAAGAACAATAAAAATGTACTTCGGTAACTTTTTTTATAAGTTTAGAAATAATATTGTGAAATTTTATTTTTGTCCAAATCTAGCCAATAAAAATTGTAATAGTAAAATAAAGAAAAGATAAAACGGAACAAGTAACAAAAACAAGTGTTGTATTCGGATGTGAGGAATCTTATATAGCCACCATATATATAATTCCCCGACAACATTCCAATTGGAACAAGGGGTACTTCTCTCAGACAATGAGCTGCATCCGATTCTATTTTTAGACTCATTGAAAGGGACCTACGTTTTAACGCCGGCTCCGAACGGCAAAATGCATTAGTTAGAGAAGTTTTTCATAGCCTAATACTCAATGAGCAGTGGCTAGCTGAGTTATGAGGTGAACTGCCGCTTTTTTGAAAATTATTTTTTTTCAAGTGGGTCTGACAGGGATTGAACTTGGGACCTCTGGTATGCTAGGCGGATGACTAACCTACTACACCACGGCGGTTCACATAGCCACCATTAAGTTGTGTTAAATTTAGAAACATATGTTGGTAATATATTTAGACTAAATTCGGTTGCAGTAGCTTTATAGTTCAACATTTAGATACATCTAAATGGTTTCCCGGTATTTACTTTTCACAAAATTGTGTGCCATAACCGGGTATAGTTTTATGTTAATAAGCTGTTGAATACTTTTCGTTGCGTCAAATATGTAGTAAGGATAAACATGTTGATCGCAATACGGCAGATCCATATATTTTATAAGGAGTTCCTAATGCATCAAGTCTGGACTTAACATTGATTGATAGCTGTCTTATTTCGTGGGTGCATTATTAATGTACCTCCAAATCTTATTGATTGTAGATATCAAAAGGGGATTTTATATATATAAGAACTATAGTCAAATGTTGACCGATTTTCACAAAATTTTATATACTGGCTAGTGTAAGGCATATTTATGCAAAATTTGGTGGCCATAGCTGTCACAGTTTCAAATTTAAGAGCTTTTAACTGGCAATTGCTACATTTTTGTTGGTTTCCAGGAGTGGTTTTTATATGAAAGGTATAGTTAGATTCCGATGAAATTTGATATAATGATCAATAGTTGCATAAAACTTCTGTATTCTAAATTTAGTCGTCATAGCTATTATAATTGTGTTCAATTTATCAGCATTAATATGATTCCCGGGGCGGGGTTATATGGGAACTCTAACTAACTGTGAACCGATTTCGTCCATTTTCTGTACACAACTTTTTCAAGATATCGAAAATACTATTTTCTCTCTAGGTGTTTTCGTTAAGGGACATAAAGCCCCTTTTATTTTTGTATTTTTGTGTTTCTGTAAGCTTTTTATATGGGAGCTTTGGTCAAATGGTGACCGATTGCAACAAAATTTGGCACGCAGGCTGGTATTCACATAAGACTTTCTTGCGCTTAATTCAGCGACCATAGCTATTGTAGTTAATCATTTATTGGCATTCAAGTGTATTTATGAAGGAATTTATTCTGTTTCCGTAAATGTTTTGTATGGGAGATATGGTTAAATGTATAATTTGTCTTTTATTAGCAAATAATCGATAAGCTTACACGAGGTCAGATGTGAACCGATTTTGCCCAATTTTAATACCAAAAGAATATCTTTGCCAAGTTTCAGTCACCTAACTCTTTTCGTTTGGGCGTCATCGTGCTTTCAAAATACAGACGGACAGACAGACAGATAGACAGAAAGACAGACAGACAAACAAGCAAACGGCAGACAAACAAACAAACAAACAAACGGCAGACATCGCTCAACCATCTTACCATTTTTAGAACGAGTCGAGGAAAGCTATTTCCTAAAATTGAAATTGGTTTTATCCAAAAATAATTTAATTCTGCTTAATTCTGGATTTCAATTGTGGCCGTCCACATCAAAACGTATCAATACACCCAAAAATGGTTTTGAATTAAGTAAATATCGTTTGCATGATAAATTTTCGAATGAGAACTTTTTCTTTATGAAGTATTAATAACCCCTTAGCTTTCAGAATCTGGCATAATAACAAAAACCTAGAAACCGATCAGTTTCTCAAAGTGCTAAGACAAGAAAGAAACTCTGTACAAACATCGTCTTCGTGCAGAAGTTTTTACTGCTTCTAGAAGAAGTAAAATCTTCTAGTAATTTCTTTAAAGATGTAGGGATAATAATAGTTCCTTAGTTCCTACTTTTTCAAATAATGACCTCACCCAGCTGATAAAGCCAATATCTTGGCTGAATAATTTGCAATCAATCAATGCCCGAGTACTTACTTAAATAAATCGAATATATTTATAACCTGTTAAGCTCAAAGACCGAGCGTATTTTAGAGTTTTATGCGCTTCGATCATGTGTGTATATTTTTCAATTTCGTAGGATAGGCCTTAAGAGATTATCCTCTACTTGCTCTTTTCAATAAAGTTTCGGACGTCCTCTTCTAACAATAGAAGCAGCTGCTTTTATTCTTATTTTAGCTTTTATTTTTTTATTATTATTTTTCTTTTCGTTAGTGGGTTACTAGCCCGACGTCTGTATATGGAATGAAATTGTTTGATTTTTATTCTTTTGATCAAAAATAAAAGTTATTTTTGACTTTTATTTTTATTCATCATGAATTACAACTTTAATTTTAGTTCTGCTCGAAAAATAAAAGACAAAACATAACATTTATTTCTGCTCGAAAAAATAAAAGTAACAAATAACTGTTATTTTGCTGAAAAACATAAAAGTCAGAAAATAACATTTATTTCCGCTTGTAAAAATATGTAAAAAATAACTTATTTTGCTCGAAAAAATAAAAATCAACACATTATTCTTTTTTTGTGACTTTTACGATAAAAGTAATAACTGTTTCGATCCCGGATTAAAACTTTCAATATTGGTAAATTATTATAAATTTGAGATTTTGACCGTAAATTTTAGTACATATATTTTAATGAAATTCAGAAGAAATATTGCTTACTTGTGTAATCTTTTGAAACAAAATTTAGTTTTACCTATTGCAGTGGTAGTCAAACATTTCAATTTACAAGGGACACCCGACTTCTTACCTTTAAATTCAAGTATTTCTCTATGTTAGTCTTGGTTTTTATGTATTTATGTATTTGATATATATGTGTTTGTCGAAAATCTATGTACTTGTGAGAATACAAAGAAGAATTTAAGATTTTTCTTTTGCATAAAAATTTCAAGCATTAAACTTACACACATACACACATTTACTTTCTAACACTTTCGTTATGGCTGGGAATTATTCACATACAAAGACAAGATAAACGATTTTTATGCCACGTTGACTATAAATGTCGCTGTTATGTATAATCATTTTTCTCTTACATTCTTCGCCTTTTTTTTGCTAAGGCAGCTGTAGCTTTTTCCTGTCCTTTCTATCGACCTACACATTCTTTTTTTGTTTGCCACATCACATCAAATTCATATGACTGAGTTTAACATTTACATGCATCTTTCAGTGATAAGACAGAAGAACTGTGGAAGTATAAAAATCTTGCAGTTTAAAAACGTTTTAGAATTAAAAGAAGTGAAAAATAAGAAATTTCTTCAAAAGACTAAAGTTCCTTATGTAAGTGATTTTGTTCTGGAAGCTACATTTAAAATTAAAATAGATAGACTTTTGCAAATCTTTAAAATGACAGATATGTAAAGGTGTTGAAATAATTTAATATTACTTTGATTTTGCTCCTTTATAAATCATTTTTTATAATGCATTAATAGTAGGCACAGATGATTTAGAACGACTCATATAATGAAATATGACATATCGAAAATATAGGTAAATACAAATTGAAGTGTCGAAACTGGAAAGCTTTAAATTAGAATGTCTTTTATATTCAGAATTTAAAACTGCAGGTCCAAACTGCAGGTCCAAACCGCAGCATTCGATATCGAATGAAAACTTCGACTTTTAAGCCAATATTGTGTAGCATACCTTAAGGATTTTCAAGATAGTTTATTTTGCTAAAACTTTAATAAAATTTTTTATCTTAACTTATCCGTTTGTTTGTCAAAACATTTAGAATAAGTGAAAATATTTTACCATGATACAAGTACAAGGTATTTCCAATAGTCTTGTTAAATTTTTAATAAGGATTTTTGAAGTTTAATTTTTATATTTACATTTGAAAAAACATTGCCACTTTTTAAAAATACTGCCTTTTACTTGATGGAGTTTTGTTTAAAATGTGTAATGATGTAATGAACAAAATTATACAAGCAAAATTTGAATCCAATATCTTAAGGATTGGAAAAATACTTCTTTTACGATCCATGACTAAGATGACTGATCTTCTCACCATTCTTCTTTGAATTGGTGGCTTACTAAAAATTGGTTTCAAATCAGTTTTTATAAATAAGATTTTCTTCCTCAGCAGCTTTGAATATCGAACCGCATCCAATTTTCATATCATTATAAGCACATTTTTGACCTTTTAGTTGTTATAATGGTCCTCCAGAAGTAATCCTCTATGCTCCAGGCTCTCTTGAATTCAATATTTAATAATTTTTTTGGTACTTATATTGAAGAAAAGTAATTTCAATGAAAAAATTAATATGCTTCAAAAATATTCAATATTTACAAATTTGAAAACAAATTCAAATATATGTATTGTAGCCAAGGCGAATTCATTACCGGTGGTGGTAAGAATACAACAAATACAACATGACAAAATGAAACCCCATGTTGTTCTTGTAGTTTTGCTTACATTTTGTCAAATTTTTGTATGTAAAATTTCAAGGCGAATTCATCAGCTGGGCTCTTGATATCACTTTCATTATTACACTATGATTGTAGCTTTATTTTTTCACAAATGTCATAATCCCTATATATGTCAGATAGTGATTTTTAAATTTAAAATTGATAATGGAACTACCATGTACATTATAAAAAAAACTAATTTTTAAAAAAAATTCTTCAAAAAAATAGGAAATTTTCGCAAAATTTCCTTTAAAAACTGAAAAATTTTAAAAAGTTTCCTATAAATCTCCTATAAAAACAGAAAATTTTTGAAAAAAATTGTCTTAAAAACAAGAAATTTTTGAAATAAGCTCCTTTTCTTTTAGCCTGTTTCCCGATTTCGAAAGAAAATCTACTCGCAAGAATGTGAGAAACTCGAATTCGAAGCCTTTCGTTCGATTCTATTTGAAAGCAAAATATCAAGTGGCTTATTTTGACATTTGCTTTCGCATTGCTGGTAACTTGTTCAAAATAGTGGAACAGAAATTTGTAAAAAATACTTTGGTTATCTTTCGACTTATCTATCGCATAAAATAAAGTAACTGAAACAAAAATCAAATTTCTTTCGTATAGGATAAGAAAGAAAGCATTCTTTCGAGATCGTGGAACAGGCCACCAATTTCTTAGAAAGAAGGCACTCATTTGAAATCGTGAAACAGGCTATTAATATTACTATGCCTAAGATATCGAAAATTATTTGGTTATCGAATCAAATGAAGTGTTTGATAATGACAATTACGCTTAGATCCTTTCCTTAGTAAGGATGGTAATTTTTGGTATAAAAATGAGCCAAATATTGGAACTGGTATATGTCAACACATTTCATGCATAAAACATTTGTTATACTCAATTTCTGAAACGAATCGCCATGGAAAATCTGTAGTCGAGAACAGGGATGTAGCTAATCTAATTGGAATTGGATGTATCTTTTGGCGGCTGGTTATTCCCACAATAATATAATATACATAAAACTACTAATATTTGAATCGAAATTAATCAAAACATACTTAAAAAGAATTATTTTTTTGAAATAAAACAGAAAATTTAATTTTTCATGATTTATTTGTCGTTAGTTTTTCTAATGGGTAGTTGTTTTGGTATGTACCAAGGCATATATATTGAAGCTAATTTCACTTGCTTTCATTAAATTTTAATAAGGGTTTTTGAAGTTTGTTTTTCTACGTCATATCAAATACAACGTTACCACATTATAAAAAAGTTTTTTCTTTTTTTTTTTGGGAATTTAAAAAAAAAAATGTGGAATGTGACAATATAAATTATACATGAACAAAAGCTACATTTACGTTTTGTTGCGAACGTCTGCAAATAGTAATAGGTCTATGATGTCGTCTTCTAGATATCTTTGATATAACAGCAAATTATTATTGCAAGAAACAAAATTGTTAGTTACATTTACCTTGACAATATTTTCATTTAAGAATTTTTATTAAAACTTTTTAATTATTTTATTGTCGCCAGTTTTTGACATTAATGATTTCTTGATTTTTGTTAATTGGTAATATAACTAAAGAGCCAATTACAGATTATTTTAATGAATTAAATCTTATAAGTTATATTATAAGTGAATAAGCACAATGTACAATTTAGTTTATAATCAACTAATAAATTAAGTGATATATAATTTGATCACGATCATCGCTTTCATTGCTCAAAGTTTCAGAGCAAATGTGCAACAATCTTAAAAATATTGCCAGTGCCGGCGTAGGTGCAGATATCTAACATGGTGGTAGCCATCGATCTGTAAGGTTCATCCAAAACCATTAAGGTACTATAACAGCTTATGTGGCCTTTTGACGGCTCAAACAGAGCAGACACAATTCCAAGAATAGGAAACGGGTAAAAGTGTTCTTCAAGTCTGTTTTAGTTGGGAACATAATAGTTTGCAGCAAAAATTCAGTAATTGAGCCGTTAATTTTGAAAGTGGCGTAAGTCACTTTGTTTTTAAGTCGAGATATTTAAGGGTTTGCGTTTTAACAAGTTTAAAAATATGGATGCCAACTTTTCAAAAGATTAAAATGTATTTATTATCTCAAGATATTGAAATTTTTCTCAGTATAAATAATTTCATATTAACATCAAAAAATCGCCATTTTTCATTAAGGTGAAGTGACTTAAGCCACTTTCAAAATAAACAGTTTAGAAAAATGGTTGACATGACTAAAGTATTTTACTGAAGTGACGAATTGAAATGGCAAATTTTGATACTTTTTGTATCTTTAAAACGTAGAGATAAACTTAATGTAGATTTTTTTGTGATGACAAACACGTTTTTGGTAATTTTCGGAGTTTTTTAGAGCATATAAAACTTAAGTTATACTGCACTAATATTGATCAAATTTTTTTTTTTTAATATAAAATGTATTTTTTATTTTAATATTCATAAAACACAAAAACAATTAATTCATTTTGAAACATTACTTAACCCTTATGTGTATACCAAGGTACCCCGGTACCTTTAGCACTTTCATCTTAACTTTTTTAATGGAAACAGATGGTTCACAAACCTCAAACTTCTTGAGAACTCCTAACTATTGAAATAGTTTAAATTATTATTGCTTTTAATCTAAAAAAATATATTGTATAGGCGCTGTGGTCCAATTTATATCTTATATACGTAACCGTACGGCAAGGTACCCGGGTACCTTCATACATTATATATGAAAAAACTGTAATAAAAAGTCAAATTTTATTGAAAGATAACTAAAGCAAAATTAGACAGATTAATTATAAATATTTTATATATGAATATTTATGTAGAAACAAGATTTACACGATTTTCTTTGTTTTATACATAGTTTCGAATTTTTTTCAAATTTTATTCTTGACCCCGGTTAATAAAGGGCTAGTGACATCCAATTTCAACCAATATTCTAAAATATATGTTTTTATCCGTTGTAACAATCATAATTTCAGTTCTGCTTATAAAAACTGCTAATATATAACAATTTACGTGCTTTTTTATAACTTTGATGAAAAATTATGTTTTTGTCGAAATCCTTTGAATTTAAGTCGCAGGTACGACTAAGCCGTTAAAGATATTGCTCTAGTTCTTTCTTTGTGGTAATCTGTAGGGGGTTCTAACTATAACGGGAACTTTTTTTTTTACTTTTTTCGAGTTCGTTTAACAATCTATTTTAAAAAACCAAAAAGGAGTTTTTAAAACGGTATGAACAAAATACTTTTATTCGTCCTGTGCAAAAGTGACATATCGTTAGCCCATTGCATCAAAAATGGGTATTTAAATATCCTAAGGCCTTAAAAAAGTAAAACTAGTCAAACTTTTTAAAGTTTTTTAAAAATAATAATTTTTTTTATAGCATATGCTCAGGAGAGTCTTCAAGGACATAGGATATTTTATAAAACCTTTGATAATTAGAAAAGCCTTCAACCGATTTTAAGGTTATATATCATGTATTTGGATTATTGGAGTCAAATGTAGAAAAATTGGAGGCTACATCTTCTGTAGTACGAAACTTAATTTACTTAATACAAATTTATGGTATACATATATTTTCGCCATGACTTGTATCCTTACAACCGCCACGTTGAATTCACCTTGAGATTTACTATTTACTATAAATGAACGTGCATTGTAACTCTCAGAGTTATTTTCCGAGATCACTCATTTATTTTCTCCAAAAATGTTTGTTTACAATAATTTTTCCATATAGGTACCCGGGTACCTTGCCATTCTCTTAAAGGTGTTTTTTTTGCCATACACATAAGAGTTAAGTATAAGTAATTTCTAAAAAACAAAAATAATTCATTTTAAAACGTTACTTAATATAAGTTATTTACATATATTAAAGAACATCAGTTCTATTCAATTTTCGTCATCACTAGGAATGATAATAATAATGCGCATTGAAAGCCACTTAATTCCATAACTGGCATAAATTAAGTATGTTTTACCTGTTTCGCTGTCCGATAACATCATATAGATGTAATTAAAAAAAATGCTGCTAATAGTGTGTACTATATTAGTTGTCACTATAATGTTATTTACAAAACTGCACTATTTTTCCGCACTTATGCAAAAAGTTCAAAGATCACAACATTTCTAAAAATACCAAAAATCGTAGAAGAGGGAGAAAAAAAAACAGTTACAAAATACAAATCAAATTGTTTTTTCATTTTTTTGTACTTTTTTGGTACTCCGTTTTACAATTTAAATTTGTTTAAACATGAAATTTATGTCCTCACATTTAATTGCGTCTACCGGGTAGACTGTTGCACTAAAATTTTTAAGTTCATACAATCATTGAAATGTATACTTTAAGTAAAATTTAAAGATATATAAAATAAGCACAATTATTGTTGATTTCACTTAATTTTTCTGAATACAGTGACTTACGCCACTTTCAAATTAAACAGTTTGGTTATACCGTCAATTACCAAAACTTTTCTCGAGCAAATCTCAATAGTTCTCAACTTTTTTTAGACAAATTTTTTAAAAATGAAAAGATACCGTTCAATGGTACTTAGTGTTGCCATTAACTCCATTTTTTAAAAAAAAGTGACTCACGCCACTTTCAAAATAAACGGCTCAATTTCTGCATTGCAAGAACCTACACCAATTACAAACAATGACAATGCACTTATACCCACAATTTCTACGCTGGGAGTTGATTTGCAATTGTGAGAGAAAAATCTATTTTTATGTATAAAATTATATTTCTATTTTCAAAATTTTAAAATGAATTTATGAAACTTCAAATGGTCCTTGCTTCAAATGTCCTTGAAACTTCAAAATGTCTTTCGAAGAAGCAAGGTCCAATTACACCTTCGGACGAAAGGGAGCAACAAACGGTGAATTTTTCTGGATATAATGGTCTCAAATACAACAATTTTGTTTTTTAACATGCCCACCAAGTGGGAAATAGGGTTCATCGCTGAAGAAAATTTTATTCGAAAAATCAACGTCCACCGCCTGTTTTTCAAGCATCCATTCCACGTATCGACGAAGTTGTGAATGCTCAGATTGCTTCAATAGTTGTGTGATCTGGACTTTTTATGCGAGTAGGTGTAGATCTGAATGCAAAATACGCCACAATGTGCCGTAAGATAGTCCAAATTCCTGAGAACGACGAGGAATCGACATATTCGGGTCTTTAGCAACACTTTCACTTACAGCAGCGATATTTTCCGCGTAACGAGCGAAACGATGACGCATAGGCCTCACAATATTTGTAACCCCTCCAGTCTCTTAACCCATTTTGTACCACTGGTCGAGATCTCGACCAGAAATTTTTGTGGATTTTCAAAAAATATTTAAAAATATTTGCTGATAGAATTATTATTATTTTTTTAATTTGTAATGAAGTTTGGAATGTCAGCTTTCATATTTGAATTTTTTTTATTTTGTACCTCCCCTTTTAAGGTACCGCAGGGCGGGCACAAAAATAGTCTAAAAATAGGCCTTTTTTAAATTTATTGCAAATGCTGTGTTAAAATCAAAAGAGAAAAAATTTTTTATTGATTTAAATAGCCAATAGTCCAAATAAACTATATTGTGTACAAATTAAATAAAACAACTACTACAGATAGCCGCCCAGCAGCCTTGAACATGGCTGGTCGAGATGTCGACCATTGGGATAATTAGTGCAATGAATTTGTTTAATGAGCTATGGAATTCCTATAATTGAACAAACAAACAATGTCACGGAATAAGTTCCAAAAAATAAAATCAAACTTTCATTTGGCAAATAACGATGAAATCGACAAAAATGACAAATTTGCCAAAGTACGGCCTCTGTTTGATCTTCTCAATGCTCGATTTATGCAGTTTGGAGTTTTTGAACCGAATTTATCGATTGATGAACAAATGGTGCCATATTTTGGTCGTCATAGCTGCAAAATGTTTATAAGAGGCAAACCAAATATTGGTGTCTATGTTTATCAAAAGGTTATTTGTATCAATTTCGACCATACGCTGGAGCTACAGATACATATGATAAACAACTTGGCCTAGGAGCTAGCGTGGTTTTGAGTCTTTTGTCGGTTTGCAAGCATCCTGGACAACATACTGTGCATTTCGATAATTTTTTTACTGGATACCACCTGCTCTGTCTTTGGAAAGAGAAAGGATTTTGTGCTACAGGTACAATCCGTGCAAATAGGCTGACAAACGCAGGCCTAAAAACAAATTTAGCCAAAAACGATATAGACTATACATTCGACCAAATACATAAAATTTCTGTAGTTCGATGGAGAGACAATGCTGAAGTCACTTTGGCTACGAATTATGATCAAATGGATCCCATAAGAAACGTAATGCGGTACGACAGAAAGGAAAAAAAAAAAAAAGATTGGTGTACCCCAGGCTAACCTGGGGTTGATCTACACGACAATGCTGTTGCCAATTATAGAATTGGAATAAGAGGAAAAAAATGGTGGTGGCCACTTTGGGTCACTTGCTTGGACAGTGCGTGTGTTAATGCATGGAAATTGCATTGCATGATTTCTGAAAAGACCAATAAAAAATCCATGCCTCAAATTGATTTCAAAAATTCAATAACAAAAACACTATTGCTGTATGAGACAATCCCGCCCGATGAAGAAAGTGTCGACGACACCGCAGAGCAACCCACATCATCGAAAAGAGTGAAGGCCATGCACATGTCCGTCAGTATTAAAGGATGTTATCGCCGGTGCAAAATATGCAAGAAGCATACTGCTTACACTTGTGCTAAGTGCAACATAAATTTACATGTAGGTGAATGCTTCGAAACTTACCACGCAAATTTGAAATTATATTTTTTTATACTTATTAATTTCTTTACATAAATAAAACATTTAAACTAAAATAAATTGATCGAATTTTTCATTTATCTGTAAGTTTACTTTTAATCTTTATAATATAGTAAAGTAAATTTATTGCTCTAATTATCCCAACGGTCGAGATCTCGACCACCAGTTTTCAGGGTTACCACCTTACAAAAAAAAAAAAAAAAAATTACAAAAATTAAAATTTGAGCCGGTTTCTAACCAGCCACGAAAATTTCGTTAAGATATAAAAACTTTTTTTTGGCTTGGGACATAATGGGTTAAAATTTCTTCATAATTTTGCATAGTTTGACGATTATATAAACCATAATCTCCTCTTTAAGCACGATATGTTGCTGCTGCAGAATCACCATTTTTGTAGTATGTTCTGATCATTTTTATGAGTTGTATGATACTTAAGCAATCCATTTTCGTCAATGTCAGACTTTCAACCGAAAAGAAAAACAACTGGTTTAACAACTTAGCGTGACAGATGTCGAATTATAGTTCTACAGTTTTGAAACCACGTAATGAATAACCTGACATTATGTGTAATAAAAAACGTATTGTCGATGTCGATTTAATTTAGACACAGAAGTTTGGTTTTAGTCTAAAAAAATAACTTAATCTCGTATATAGTTTAGAAGATGTCAGGAAATCAAAAAAGCTCTACAAAACTCATTTTCGTTTTTCTTTGGACAAAAACTAAGTTAGCTCGGGTTTGCTGGGTGCTGTCACCATCACCATGTGAAAGGTGAAAGTCTCTTCTTTGTATTGAGGGGAAAAATCGGTAGATCGGAAACAAGTTCAAAACTTTCTGAAAAAAGTCACATAAATTGTTATGCATAATTTAAGCAAAAAGTGTTGCAGTCGTTTAGGCGTAACTTTTTAATCAAATTAAATTTGAGCGTAAGTCCTAAGAAGAGCTCTTTCTTGGGTGAACCAATAGATGTGTGTCGAATTTCATAAAATTCTGTTGGAAATTGCGTTTTATATTGAAAAGAAAAGCAGCTACCCCAAGTAGTCGACGGATTTCAAACAAAATTAGTTACGCCATTTGCTGGATAAACTAATAGGCGTGTGTCAATTTTTTTTTAAATTCTGTTGAGAATTCCGGCTTATACATTAAGAACAATAATAACTGAAAAATGGGGGTCCAAAGCAGGTACCTCAAAGAATCTAGGGATCTCAACCAAAGTTAGTATAACTCTTTCATGGATCAAATAATAGACGTGTGCAGAATTTTGTTAGATTTAGATTTTAATTGCAGCTTATACAAAAAATAAAAAAAAAATTGGGAAAAATTGGGGTCCAAGGCAGGCAACCAAGAAGTTGACGAAATTAAACAAAAACTAGTAGACCTCTTTTTTGAATTAATTAAAAGACGTGAGTTGAATTTCTTTAAATTCTGTTTAGAATTGCGACTTATATATTAAGAAGGAAAATAGGTGAAATAAGTAAGGAAGAGCTATAGTCGGTCAAGCCCGACTATACGATACCCTTCATCACTAAAGTCAAAAGTGTTCTTTTTTCTGTATAAAGACAAATAACTGCTAAATTTTGCCATCATACAAACATTTTTTCAAAACTTATGTTTCCGTCATTTCGACTTATATGAGAGCTAGGGTCAAATCTGGACCGATCTCGAAATTTGGCAAATTGATCAGAGTTTTTACAAAAATTATGTGTGCAAAAATTCTCATTATCCTAAAATTCTCGTTATCTTCAGATTTACGAGCGTTTTAGTGATGTATGTCTGATTAGTGCATTTTGACAAAAGAATTCCCATACAAAGTCTAGTCGGTCAAGCCCGACTATACGATACTATACCACTAAGATGAAAGGTGTTTTTTTTCAGTATAAAGATAAATAATTGCTAAATTTTGCCATCATACATACATTTTCTCAAAACGTATATATTTAAGCTGTTTCCGCCATTTCGACTTATATGAGAGCTATGGTCAAATGTGGACCGATTTCAAAGAAATTTAATTAAGTGACTTTGGTTTACATAAGCAACATTCATTTTAAATTTCATAAAATAATATTGATAGTTGTGGCCAAAATATCAAATCCGGGAAGTGGGACCTATGGGAGGTACCATAAATGATGGACGAATTTCAATAGCCATGGTCCCACTATCAAAAAAATTGTCTGTGTTAAATTTCATCAAATTATCTTTAGATAATTTGATTACATGGTTTACATGGGGGTCCAGCCTGCCAGACGGACGGACGGATGGACTGACATCGCTAAATCGACTCAGAAAATGATTCTAAACCTATTGGTATATCAAAATATTACAATGCGTTGCATACACCAGCACCAACTTATATTACCCTTTTCACCTATGGTGGTAAAGGGTATACAAATGGGGGCCCAAGGCGGAGTTGACGGATATATACAACTGAACAAGCATACAAAATTCATCGTTGTAGGATCACTCCTTCTATTTTTTGCACTTCGATGTATGAAGAAATATCACTATGGGACGTGACACAACCTAGAAGCACGCAAAACAATGGCGAGTTTATTTAAGTCAATTGGCTATTCAATAGACTCAACGGTTGAAGCTTTGGAAGCCAATATTTAAGAATTTATTTGTGAGATATTATCCGATTTGTTAGGGAAAAAGGAGGCCAAAACTACACGAAAACGTTTTCGGTTCTGAATTAATGATATACCTTAACAGATCCAGGTATATCAACTATGTATTGTATATAAAAGTGAATAATTACTTAAAAATATACAGACTTGTCCATAAAATACCCAGTCCCCAAAATTTACAGTAGACTATTTTTCGGGCAAACTTAAATCTGTCTCTAGGCTATGCAACAAGTCATACACAATAACAAGACGGCCCTTCCTTTTGGAACTGTCAGGTGAATGCAGTTCAAGCTTAAGCATGTGTGCATATGAATTATTGACTTTTTGTGGCTGCCAGAAGTATATTAAAGTTTTTCTTACTTTCTTTATTTTTCTTCTGTTCTACCAACTAAAGCCACATTTTTTACGATCGCTGGGTAAAAAGAAAGAATAAAAAAAGAGGAAAAATGTGAAAAATGGAATCTATAAATGTGTGCGAACAAACTCAAACATATTTATGTATGAAAAGGTTTTCCTGCCATAAAAATATGAAAAAAACAATATTTTCTATAGAGTTATTGATTGGTAGTGGGTTTTTAAAGCCATAATAAATTAAGCTCGTGTAGTTGTTTTTTGCTTCGTTGCTTTTGATACAACTTAAACATATTGTAGTTATTTTATTTTTTTCGCAAATATTGGCAGGTATTGTGTGGAAGAAAAAATGTCTTATTATAAAAGTTTTTCTCTTGGTAGACATCTGGATGGGAAATTAAAATGTGTGCTCCATATGTTAGTAAAAAATTTGAAAAGAAACATTTCAAAGAGACTTATGAATTTTAATACCTTTTTACAAAAATTTAAGCATTGGAAAAAAATTTAATTAAAAAAGTTTAAAAACACATACAGCTACAGTCAATGCCTAGATTCATAGATTATCAAAAAGAATGGGGGGAATATTGAGATTGTCATTCCGTTTGTAATTTCCTTAATATTGGCTCAACAATCAAAAACGATATATATTCTGAATCCTTATGAAATTCTAAGACGATTGAGCTATGTCCGCCTGTCTGTCCATCTGTCTGTCTGTTGAAATCACGATAACGTCTGAACGAAAAGAGCTAACTAACTGAAACTTAGCAAAAACATTCTTTATCTATGAGAAAATTCTGGTATTGAAATTGGGCAAAATGGGTTAGCATTTGACCATAGCTCCCGTATAACCTCGTCTAGGCTAATCGCTTATTTGCTAATAAATGATAAATTATGACAGTTATGATGACAAAATTTGGTATCTAGAAGTTCTACATAAGCACTAGGCAGCATATAAAATTTCATCAACATCGGTTCACATTTAGCCATAGCTCCCATACAAAAAACTTACGAAAACAGCCTAAATTTCACCTAAAATACACTTAAATGCCAATAAATCTAAAAGTATAACAGATATAACCACTATATTTGGCACAAGAAAGTCTTATATCAATGCCAGCCAGTGTGCTAAATTTTGTCGCAATCGGTCACTATTTGACCTAGCTCCCATATAAAAAAACGAAAAGCGCTATAGAAAAAAACGAAAATGCAAACATTCAAAAAGAACAAGTAAGAGTGTTATATTCGGCTGTGCCGAATCTTATATACCCACCATCAGGTTGTGTTAAATTTAGAAACATATCTCATATATCTACGAGGCTGCAGCAAATTCAAAACATGGACCAAATTGGAAAAAAGTTGTTACGCTAGTTGGTACTGTTGGTAAAATTTTTGGAATAACTTCGGTTGCAGTAGCTTTATAGTTCAACATTCAAAAGTGTGTAAGTGGTTTCCCTAGTAATTATTTACTTTGAAAAAAATTCGTTATCGTAACCGGGTATGTTTTTACATTAATAAGTTGTTAAATACTTTTCGTTTAGCTTAATATTAAGTTAAGATAAAGAAGTTAATAGTAATACGACAGGTCCATATATTTTGTTAGGAGTTCCTAATGCATCTACCATATACATAATCTTAATATGCTGCTTGTGCTTCCGAATCTTTTTGATTGTAGATATAAAAAAGGGGATGTAATATAAATATATAAGAATTATAGCCAAATGTTGACCGATTTTTTGGTTTCCGGGAGTGTTTTTTATATGAAAGCTATAGTCAAATATGGACCGATTCCTATAAAATTTGATATACTGACCAATAGTTGCATAAAACTTCTCTATACTAAATTTAGTCGTCATAGCTATCACAATTGTACTCAATTTATCAGCATTTATGTGTTTCCCGGGGCGGGATTATATGGGAGCTCTAACTAAATGTGAACCGATTTCGCCCATTTTCAGTACACAATTTTTGTTACATATCGGAAATACTTTTGTAAAATTTTGTCTCTCTAGCTTTTGTAGTTAAGGAGCTGTCGCGCTTTTATCTGACGGACAGACGGACATAAATCTCCTTTTCTTTTTGTATTTTTGTGTTTCTGTAAGTTTTTTATATGGGAGCTATGGTCAAATGGTGACCGATTGTAACAAAATTTTGCACACTGACTGGCATTCACATAAGACTTGCGTTTGCTAAATTTTGTTGCTGTAGCCCTTTCAGTTAAGGCGCTATCGCGCTTTTATCTAACGGACAGACGGACATAAACCCCCTTTTCTTTTTGTATTTTTGTGTTTCCGTAAGTTCTTTACATGGGAGCTATGGTCAAATGGTGACCGATTGTGACAAAATTTTGCACACTGGCTGGTATTCACATAAGACTTATTTGTGCTAAATTTGGTGGCGAAAGCTATTACATTTTAGCATTTATTGGCATTTAAGTGAATTTCAGGTGGAATTTTGGCTGTTTCCGTATGTTTTTTATATGGGAGCTATGGTTAAATGTGAACCGATTTCGATGAAATTTTATATGCTGCCTAGTGCTTATGGAAAACTTCTAGATACCATATTTTGTCATCATAGCTATTATAATTTGTTAGTTATTAGCAAATAAGCGACTAGTCTAGACGAGGTTATACGGGAGCTATGGTCAAATGTTAACCGATTTTGCCCAATTTCAATAGCAAAATTTTCTAATAAATGAAGAATGTTTTAATTAAGTTTCAGTGGGCTAGCTCCTTTCGTTTAAGCGTTATCGTGATTTCAACAGACAGACAGACAGACAGACAGACAGACAGACAGACAGACAGACGGACAGACAGACGGACAGACAGACGGACATCGCTCAATCGTCTTAGAATTTCATAAGGATTCAGAATATATATCGTTTTTGATTTTTGAGCCAATATTAAGGAAATTACAAACGGAATGACAATCTCAATATACCCCCCATTCTTTTTGATGGTGGGTATAAAAAGGGATTTATGTCCGTCTGTCCGTCAGATAAAATCGTGATAGCTCCTTAACTACAGGAGCTAGTAAAACTAAATTAAGCACAAGGAAGTCTTATGTCAATGCCAGCCAGTGTACAAAATTTTGTCACAATCGGTCACTATTTGACCATAGCTCCCATATAAAAAACTTATGGAAACACAAAAATACATAAACAAAAGGTTGTTTATGTCTGTCTGTAAGTGAGATAAAAGCACGATAACGCCTTAACAAAAAGAGCTAGAGGGACAAAATTTTATAAAAGTATTTTGAATATCTTGAAAAAGGACTGTCTTGAAAATGGACAAAATCGGTTTAAATTTAGTTAGAGATCCATATAACCCCGCCCCGGGAAACACATTAATGCTGATAAATTGAATACAATTGTAATAACTATGACGTTTTAATTTAAAATAGGGAAGTTATATGAAATTTTTGATCAGTTTATCAAATTTTATAGGAATCAGTCCATATTTGACTTTAGCTTTCTTATGAAAAACACTCACGGAAACCAAAAATTTTAGCACAGGCCAGTTAAAAGCTATTAAATTAGAAACTATGATAGCTAAATTTTGCAAGAATAAGCTCTATATATATACCAGCCAGTGTGTAAAATTTCGTTACAATCGCTCAACATTTGGCTATAATTCTTATATATATAACATCCCCTTTTTATATCTACAATCAAAAAGATTTGGAGGTACATTCATTATATTAAGATTGCACCTATGAAATTAGATAGGCATCAATCAATGTTCAGCCCAGACTTTATATATGATGAATGCATTAGGAACTCATAACGAAATATATGGACCTGTCGTATTACTATTAACGTGTTTAGCCTAACTACATATTAATCACAACGAAAAGTATTTAACAACTTATTAATGTAAAACTATACCCGGTTATGAGACCGAATTTTGATCAAAGTAATTACTGGGGAAACCACTAAAATATTTTTAAATGTTGAACTATAAAGCTACGGCAACCGAATTTAGTCCAAAGGTTTTACCAACAATACCAATTAGCTTAGCGATTTTTCCAGTTTTGGTCCAGATTTTGAATTAGCTGCACCCTTGTAGATATATGAGATATGTTTCTAAATTTAACACAACTTGATGGTGGGTATATAAGATTCTGCACAGCCGAATATAACACTCTTACTTGTTTTTCTTTTAAATCCTTTTGAATTTTCTTGCTCCTATAGTCAGTGGGGTAATTTTTAAGATTTTCGTCCATATGCTATAACATTTTATTTTCTTCAATAATTTCCTGTTCTTTTAATATTTAATTGATACTTCAATTAATTCGTTGTGAAATGTTAAATATTTTCTTTAATATCCACACAGTTATTATGCATTTGCATTAAACATTATTATTGTCTGGAATGAAAACAGTTTTCTTTTATTTTCATTACCACTCAACTGACAGATAAAAGATTACATTGAACTCTGTCTGATTTCTGCTTTAGTTCACTCATTAATGCATTGTTCAAGTAAATGTAAGCCTTTCTTTATCGCGCTATTTATACAATACATATACGAATGATATGAGTAGCATTTTTGTTTACCTTTCATTACTTATATTCTTTATTTACATGAGTAGTGGTATACTTTAAAATTCATAGTAACACAAGTAAGGAAGTTTTATAGTTGGTGAAGGCCGACCATAAGATAACCTACACCTTAGAAATTTTTTGAATACAGATACTCTTAGCTAATAATCGAAATATATAATATAATTTCTAACTTATGCCGCTTAAGTTTAAGGTAGGGGTCAAAATAAAAGCCTTAGAACAGGGACGGGTACGCTTGGGGGCAAAAAGTGCAATATTACAATGGCATATTTTTTAAGTCACATTTCATTTTCGTTATGTTTAATATTTAGGCCAAACACGTTGATAGTAATACGGCAGGTCGTTAGGAGTTCCAAATACATCCACCGTTACAAGGCCTGGATTTAACATTGATTGATAGCCATCGAATTTATATACCGAATGTACCTCCAAGTAGATATAACAAGTAAGAGTGTTATATTCGGCTGTGCAGAATCTTGTATACCCACCATCAATTTGTACGAGAGTACAGCTAATTCAAAATGTTGATCAAATGTGGTATTGTTGGTAATATATTTGGACTAAATTCGGTTGCAGTGGTACAGTTACTATAGTTTAACATTTAAAAGCATCTAAGTGGTTTCCCAAGTATTTACCTTGGACCAAATGCTGTTCCATAACCGAATATAGTTTCACATTAATAAGTTGTTTCGTTGTGCCATAAACATGTTGATAGCAATACGGCAGGGTCATATATTTTGTTAGGAGTTCCTCATGCATCTACCGTATATTAAGGCTGGACCTAACATTGATTAATAGCTATCTAATTTCGTAGATGCAATCTTAATATACTGAATGTACCTCCAAATATTTTTGATTGTAGATATAAAAAAGGGATGTTATATATATAAGAACTACAGCCAAATGTTGACCGATTGTTACAAAATTTAATTTACTGGCTGGTAGTAGTATAAAGTTTACTGTGCAAAATGTAGTGGCCATAGCTGACATAGTTTATAATTTAATAGATTTTAACTTGCGTTTGTGGCATTTTAGTGGTTACCGGGAGCGGTTTTTATATGAAAGCTATGGTCAAAAATAAACCGATTCCTATAAAATTTGACGTACTGACTGAAAGTTGCATAAAACTTCTCTGTTCTAAATTTAATAGTCATAGATTTTAAAATTTTATTCAATTTATTAGCATAAATGTGATTCCAGGGGCAGGATTATATGGGAGCTCTAACTAAATGTGAACCGATCTTACCCATTTTCAGCACACTGTTTCTATAACATATCGAAAATACTTTTGACAAATTTTGGCTCTCTAGCTCTTGTAGTTAAGGAACTATCGCGCTTTTCTCTAACGGAAAGACGGACATAAACCGAGTTTTCTTTTTGTATTTTTGTGTTTCCGTAAGTTTTTTATATGGGAGCTATGGTCAATTGGTGACCGATCGCAATAAAATTTTGCACACTAGTGGGAATTCACATAAGACTTCCTTTTGTAAACTTTTGTTGCTGTAGCCGTTTTCGTTAAGGCGCTATAGTGCTTTTATCTGACGGAAAGACGGACATAAACCCCCTTTTCTTTTTGTATTTTTGTGTTTCCATAAGTTTTTTATTTGGGAGCTATGGTCAAATGGTGACCGATTGTGACAAAATTTTGCACACTCGTTGGCACCAACATAAGACCACCTCGTACTAAAGTTAGTGGTTATATCTGTTATATATAGATTTATTGGCATTTAAGTGTATTTTAGGTGAAATTTTGGCTTTTTCCGTATGTTTTTTGTATGGGAGCTATGACTAAATGTGAATCGATTTGGATGAAATTTTACATGCTGTATAAAGCTTATGAAAAACTTCTATATACCAAATTTTATCATCATAGCTATTATAGTTTGTTATTTATTAGCAAATAAGCGATTAGCGTAGGCGAGGTTATACGGGAGCTATGGTCAAATGTTAACGGATTTTGCCCAATTTCAACATCAAAATTTTCTCATAGATGAAGAATGGTTTTACCAAGTTTCAGTGAGGTATCTCCTTTCGTTTAGGCGCTATCGTGATTTCAACAGACAGATCGTCTTAGAATTTCATAAGGATTCAGAATATATATCGTTTTTGATTTTTAAGCCAATATTTATCTTATATTCTTAAACGAGCAATAATTGTATATATATATATATATATATATATAGAATGGCTATCTCGAAAACTGCTCTAACGATTTTGATAAAATTTGGACAGTGGGTATCTTTTTTGATGTATAGGTCGAAGAGGAAGGGACTTTTGGAACTTTTACCTCTAAGAGGGTAAAAACGGGTAAAAAGGGGAAAAAATCGAAAACGCTATGTCTCCTAAAGTAATAGGTATAGAAACAAAATTAAAATTACGTTTTAAACAGCTTTGAAAATAAGCGGACAGGTGTTTGGTACTTTTTTGAAACTATGTCCGATAGGGGGCAAAAAACGGTGAAAATAGTTTTTTGGCACCTTTTTAACCCACTCTTATATTTTAAACTAAAGAATATAGAAAGAAACTTGGTACTGCAATCAATAGATGTAAAAAAAAACATGAAACACGTATTTGGTACTTTTTTGATTTTGGAGCCAAAATGTGGAAAAAAGGGATAAAATGATAACTTAACATCTCCAAAGTAATATGAATAGGAACATTATACATTATATTAACTGCGTTTTAATAAAATGTACCGAACTCAATTGGCACCAAAAAAGTACCAAAGTGCATATGGAACTTTTAGAAATTAGGGAATAAAAAGGGGGAAAAATTAGTATTATTTTAAACAAATGAATGTTTGTCTGTATGTATGTTCTTTATAGAATAGTAAACTGTGAATTTGATTGTGTTATACACTTTAGCGAAGATGTTACGGATAAGCCGGCGAAGGTTTTAAAGTTGATAAGACTAATTTCCGACAGATGGCGCCACTGAAAATTACTAAAAATTAATTAAATCGTAAACTGTACATTTGATCATGCTATGATCTTTAGCAAAGTTGTAGCGCATGAGCCGACGAAGGCTTTTTAGTTGGTATGAATAATTTCCGACAGGTGGCGCTACAGAAACTTACTCAAAGTCAATTTAATCGTAATCTGTACATTTAATCATGCTACAATCTTTAGCAAACATGAGCCGACGAAGGTTTCTTAGTTGGTATGAAGAAATTTCGACAGGTGGCGCTACTGAAATTTACTCAAAGTCAATTTAATCGTATGCTGTACATTTAATCATGCTATAATCTTCAGCAAAGTTGTTACGGATAAGACGAAGAAGGTTTATGAATTGGAATAAGCAAAGTCCGACAGGTGGCGCCACAGAAAACTACTCAAAATGAATTAAATCGTAAACTGTGCATTTGATCAGACTATAATCTTTAGCAAAGTTGTTGCGCATGAGTCGACAGAGGTTTCTGTTGATATGAATAATTTCCAAAATTATTCAAAATGAGTTAAACTGTAAACTATGCAAACTATGTGTTGGTCGGACAAAATAAATCAAATAATTCAAAATTAACTGAATATTTCTACAATGTCTTTCCTCTAAATTTATTTTAGCACTTTATAATATAAAATATATAAAAACTTTAAAATTTTCCTCAAAATCATAAAGCTCCGAGCAGGGCTCGGTCTACCAGGTACTTTAGGAAATTACATACGGAATGACAATCTCAATATACCCCCCATTCTTTTTGATGGTGGGTATAAAAATTGATGTTATATATTTAAGAACTATAGCCATAGCTCGTCACCTTTTTGAGATAAATAGTGTATATTTTGTTCTATATCCCTCAAAGCAGATTTTTTTTGTGATATTTTGCTCTATACGTCAAACATATTTTGTAAAAATCTTGAAAAGTTTTTTTTTAGAAAAAATAAGGTAAAACTTCAAGATCGATTTTTTCAAAATTGCATTATTGGCGTATAGAGCACATAAACTCCCACACGACAATCTGTTGACCGACTGTCCCAAAATCTTACACACTGGCTTGTATTTATAAAGTGTGTTCCAACTAGAACGCAATTTTTAAATTTGGCGCGATTCGAAGTGTCATTGTTTGACATTTGAACAATTGTGATTTTTTGCTAGTAGAAGGTACGAGGTTAGCAAAAATGGAGTGCTGCACGAATGAACAACACATTCTCATTGTGAAATTTTTTTACCAAAATGGTGAAAGTTTTGATGCTACAGTTGGCAAATTGCGATCAATTTGGGGTCACAATAATGCTCAAAAAGAGTCAACTGTAAAAAGGTAATTAGATAAATTTGCCGAAACTGGGTCCGTTAGTGATGTAAAGACAACAACGCGCCTTCATTCGACACTATCCACCTTAATTCGACACCGAGCTCAGCAAATTGGTGTCTCCAAATCCACTATGTAGCGAATTTTGACGAAAGACTTGAATCTTCAGTGACGAGGCCCATTTCCATCTTGATGGCTTCGTCAGTAGGCAGAATTTTCGCATTTGGGGTGATGAAAATCCTCGAGTTATTCACGAGAAGCAAAGGCATTCTCAACGTGTCACTGTGTGGTGTGGTTTTTGGACTGGAGGAATCATTGGACCTTTTTTTTATGAAAATGAGTCTCGGTATCGTGAAATGATAACCAGTTTTTTCTTGCTTATAATTGAGGGCATGTGGTTTCAACAAGACGGCGCAACATATCATACAGCCAGAGAAACAATTCAATTGCTACATCATTCATTTCCCGGTCGTGTTATTTCGCGTTTTGGAGACCAGAATTGGCAGTAGGTGGTGCGATTTAACACCTTTAGATTTTTTTCTTTGGGGTCTTCATAAGTCGATGGTTTACGCTAATAAGCCGACGACGACTTAAGCCTTAAAAGAGGAAATTGGACTCTGCTTCTTTGGGGTTTTCAAAAGTCGATGGTTACGCCTTAAAAGAGGAAATTGGACTATGCATTAATGAAATACTACAGCATTTATGCAAAAAGGTCATTGAAAATTTCATTAAAAGATCGCGTGTGTGCCAGCAAAGCCGCGGCGGCCGTCTGCACAATATCTTGTTCCATACATAACCTCAATCTGTTGTCTTTACGATATAATAAACTTTCACAATTTTTTTTTAATATCTTCGATTTATTTAAAATTTAAAAATTGCGTTCTAGTTGGGACACCCTTAATAAAGCTTATTCTTGTAAAATTTAGTGGTTATAATTGTCATAGTTTCTAATTTAATAGTTTTTAACTGGACTTCTTTTTTGGTTTTCAGGAGTATTTTTTGTATAAAAGCTATAGTAAAATATGTACCGATTGCTATAAAATTTGATATACTGACCAATAGTTGCATAAAACTTCTCTTTTCTACATTTAGTCATCATAGCTACTAGAATTGTATTCAATTTATCAGCATTAATGTGATTCCCGGATCGGGGTTATATAGGAGCTTTAACTAAATGTGAACCAATTTCATCCATTTTCAATGCACAACTTTTTCAAGATATCGAAAATACTTTTATAAAATTGTCTTCCTCTAGCTTTTTTCGTAAAGGCGCTATCGCGCTTTTATCTGACGGACAGGCGGATATAATCCCCCTTATCTTTTTGTATTTTTGTGTTTCCGTAAGTTTTTTATATGATACAATTGGTCAAATGATGACCAGTTTTATCAAAATTTTACACACTGGCTGGTGTTGACATAAGACTTCCTTTTGCTAAATTTAGTGGTTATATCTATTATAGTTTTTTATTGGAAATACTGTGTATTTTAGGTGAAATTTAGGCTGTTTTCATAAATGTTTTGTATTTGTATTTTTGTATTTATTGTTTTGTAAATGTGAACCGATTTTGAATATATTCTACGTGCTGCCTAGGGCTTATGTAAAATTTCTATATACCAAATTCTATCATCATAGCTATTAGAGTTTATAATTTAGTAGCAAATAAGCGATTAGCCTAAGCAAGGTTATACGGGAGCTATGGTCAAATGTTACCCGGTTTTTCCCAATTTCAATTCCAAAATTTTGTCTGAAATAAAGAATGTTTTTAATAAGTTTCACTGAGCTAGGCGATATCGTGATTTCGACAGACAGTATTCAGAATATACTTCAATTTTGATTTTTGAGCCAATATTAAGGAAATTACAAACGGAATAACAATCTCAATAAACCCCAAATTCTTTTTGATGCTGGGTGTAAAAACCTAACACTATATTATAAACAAAAATATATTTATTCCTAAGCCCAAGTTTAGCAATAAACCCAATAGTACTTTTTGCAATTTAAATTATGGAGTATGGAAATTTGGTTTTTCATAAAATCCTATTTTCTAGGTTCGTTTGTAAATTAACGCTACATTTTACTTTGAAACCTAAAGAGAACATATTGAGCTATAAAACTGCATTTTAAAAAGTAGCAAAATTGGTTTGAGTTTTTTGTTATATTTTCGAAAACTCAAAAATTCTCATAAAAAATTGACAAATTTCGGTCAATATTGCATTGCCTTAAAATTTGGATTAAAATAATCATTTGTGTTAAAAAGGAACCTTGTGTGTCAAAAAACGGCTTTTGACTTAAGATCGAATTCTGGTACCTAAAAGGGTGTAGAATAAGATGAAATGAGTTAGTTCTGATAAAAATTTATTTACCCCATAAAAACATACTAAATTAACTTGGTAAAAATCGATAAAAATAAGAAGAATATTAAAATTTTAGTTTTAATTTTTTTATTTTTCTTAAAACTTTATTTTCACACACTAGGTCCCTTTTCTTGGAGAAGGTCTCATATAAGTCTTGAGAAAATGTTGGTATGGTGACTAAATTTTAGCAAATATTTTTCTTTTTATAGACAAAAACTAATAAATGATATCAGTGGTAAAGGGTATCATATGGTCGGGCATTACCGACTATAGCACTTTCTTACTTGGTTTTGCTAATATTTTATTTATATATAACCCGATTTAAAGTTTTCTAAAAAAGATCAAGTTTTCTAGAAAACTTTGGACCCGATGCGCGCCCATAGAACGTTGTCCGATTTGGCTAAAGTTTTCAGATCTCAACTTTTAGACCTAGTGTCACAATATTCCGTAGAAAAACATTTGAAATCAAAGAAAAAAAATTTCCAGTCACCCTAATCTGCATTCACATAAATAGATTTTGGATTAGAAAATTATTCATGAATATATTTTAATGAAAATTTTCGATGATATTAAACTTTATAAGGAAGAAAATACAAAATAAAAAAAAAATATTTTTGGTCACAGAAATCTCAGAATTCATAAAAAGATTTAAAAAATTTTCAAAAATGAGATTTTTTTTTGCTCTAGTATTTATACCCACCTTCAAAAAGAATGGGAGGTATATTGAGATTGTCATTCCGTTTGTAATTTCCTTAATATTGGCTCCCATAGATCCCTTATAAAAAACTTATGGAAACACAAAAATATATAAAGAAAAGGTTGTTTATGTCCGTCAGATAAAAGCACGATAGCGCCTTAACGAAAAGAGCTAGAGGGACAAAATTTTACAAAAGTATTTTGGATATCTTAAAAAAGATGTGTGTTGAAAATGGACAAAATCGGTTCAAATTTAGTTAGAGCTCCCATATAACCCCGCCCCGGGAAATACATTAATGCTCATAAATTGAATACAATTGTAATAGCTATAACGATTTAAAATAGGGAAGTTTTATGCAATTTTTGATCATTTTATCAAACTTTATAGGAATCAGTCCATATTTGACTTTAGCTTTCATATAAAAAACACTCAAGGAAACCAAAAATTTTAGCAAAGGCCAGTTAAAAGCTATTAAATAAAAACTATGATAGCTATGACCACTAAAGTTTGCAAGAATAAGCTCTATATAGAAGCTAGCCAGTGTGTAAAATTTTGTTACAATCGTCAACATTTGGCTATAATTCTTATATACATATAACATCCCCTTTTTATATCTAAAATCAAAAAGATTTGGAGGTACATTCATTATATTAAGATTGCACCTATGAAATTAGATAGGCATCAATCAATGTTCAGTCCAGACTTTATATATGATGAATGCATTAGGAACTCCTAACGAAGTATATGGACCTGCCGTATTACGTTAATAGCCTAACTACATATTAATCACAACGAAAAGTATTTAACAACTTATTAATGTAAAACTATACCCGGTTATGAGACCGAATTTTGATCAAAGTAAATACTGGGGAAACCACTAAAATATTTTTAAATGTTGAACTATAAAGCTACGGCAACCGAATTTAGTCCAAAGGTTTTACCAACAACAATACCAATTAGCTTAGCGATTTTTTCAGTTTTGGTCCAGATTTTGAATTAGCTGCACCCTGTTTCTGAATTTAACACAACCTGATGGTGGGTATATAAGATTCGGCACAGCCGAATATTACACTCTTCCTTGTTTACTTTAATATTAACTTTAAGCACTTATAACTTTTTACTTTGTAAAGATTGTAAAACACTTCTTGCTTGTAGAATATTTACATTTTTTTTATACTAAAAAACTTCCAACCAAGAAAATAAGTTTATATATAGATATAGATAGAAATAGATATTAGTAAAAATACGGTGCAGTATGGGACAAAAATCGAAAATTTTAGTTTTTGAAGTCGTATATCTTTAAAATCGTAAAATATAGTATATGCATGTTGTGATATTTTTTGTAGATCTTGACATATATATTTGTTGTATGGTATTATTATTGAAATCGGTTTGGAAATAACATATATATATCGTGATTTATGATTCTGAGATCCACTACTTGATTGTGACGCCCCAGTAAATAGAAACATATAGCTGGCATGTCCAAATTTTGGCATCAAGTCGGAAATTTTTTCCGATATCCGATCTGGTGCCAAATTACGGCATTCGATATCGATCGAAATCTTAGATATTTTCAAAACATTTTTATAGCATACTTTAATGATAATCAAAAATATTTAAAAGATCCACAGTTTACTATATTTTTTTGAAGATATTTGCGAAAAGATGAACAATAGTAAAAGAATTTTAATTAAACTATATGTTTTTAAAAACGAATCAAAATGGATACCAAATTTCAATAAGCTTTTTTACTTTGAAGTAACTATCAACATCCCTAAAGTATACTTCACAAAATTCGCTTAAAAGTCTGAGTTTTCGATCGTTATCGAATGCGGTAATTTGGACCCTGAATGAAACTTTGTATTTGGATTAATGGAGTCAAAAGTAAAAAAAAATAAGGGGTACATCTTCCAATGAGTAACTCATTATTTGATCCCTTTAGATCATACCGAACCATTTAACTTCTCCGTATTTTAGTACCATCAACATTAACTCTATTAGGACCTCAGAAAGTTTACTGTTAGACCAATTTTTATTGTTCTCCCGTAAGAGACGATACAATGATAGGTAATGAAAGGCATATTTAAAAGAATAAAAATACCAACACATACTCATAAGTAGGACATACAATATGAACGTTCTCTTATTTCTGCAATGTATACAATTGAAACGACCAGAAATTAGAAATAAAATCTAAACTGGAAGGGAGGTGATAAAGAGTCGTTTACTAAAAGAGATGGTTGCAATTTTATAAACCGTGACATAGCGAAATTTTTCTATTAGATGATAGTTTGTTGTCGTTGCTCCTTTTTTTCTTGTAGCTTTTGTAGAAAATATTTGTTTTTGGTAGATAATAGAATGAGATCATTGTGTAAATGTGTATGTATATGTACGTAAGTGAGCCATGATAAGGGGGTGTTTGGTTTTATGAGACATCACCCTGTACTCATGTGCAACGAAATAGACTAATTGCTTTACATTGTTTTTGTGTTACGACTGCGTTTTTGTTGTAGCTTTTGTTTTAGTCCTTGTTGTTAGACATGTTGTTGTGTTTTGTTTGCTGTTATCGGATTTGGTTTGTTATGCAGTTTTTTGTTTCTTCGTTCCAGTTGTATTGTTGTTTTTTTGTTTTTTTTTTTTTGCAGTTGCATATATCAGGGACTTTTATTTGCTACGTGCCTGACCATAGTGTTATTTACATCAGTCGTCAGACGATTGTAGTTTAGTTTCAGTAGAGATTGTTTGTCTTTATAACATGTTCAATCCTTTTACGAAAATTTGTTTGTATTTTTATGTGAATTGTCGAACAAAGAAATAAGCGTCCAGGAATTTGTGTTATTTTTATCAAGACATTTCTTTCATTGAACATGTCTGCACGATTTTGTAGTTTCTGTTTAACTATTGACATTTTAATCAATGGGGTGTATTTTAAATGGACGGATGTTTAGTAAAATTAATTAAATTTTGAATAGTTGCATGATTAAAATGAACATAGATTTAAAAAAGATAAAGATTTAAGGGTTTAATTTGATCTAAAATTTATTTATTTTTTTATCAAAAACTAATAAAGCTGAAAATAGCTTTAACCTGTAATTTATAAATAGAATGTTATTTTGTTTTTTATTTCGGAGAGGTACTATAAGTTGTATTTATCCTAATGGTAGTCTTAGTAACATACATATTCGTTCGATCAAATACCCTTCTTCTGTTGTTCTTGACTCCAGGGCCTCAACCATCCTTTTATATCGAACTCTATTGCGATATGTTAGGCAAATGTGATTCCATGAATTGTTTGATGCTTTCAACTCCGCATCAATTGATCTTCCCTGTGTTGGTATTTGGCTTCGAAGTGTATGGCCTAACAACCTTCTATTCCGTTGACATACCACCATATATTGAAGATATTCCGCAAGCATTTGTTTGCAAAAGTTTGTAGGTGCATATCGATGGCATTTGTGCGATTCCTACCATAATACAAGATGGACTAGGCATTCAAATTGTATATTTATTTTTGATATTTGACGATATTTTCAAATAGATCGGACAAAGCTAAATGCAGATTTTGCCTTTTTAATTCACGACTAAATTCTAAATAAATCTTTTTAAGATATAAAACTCGTATTTGGTCCATCAAATTGTCAATCTTAATATCATTTTGGTGAGCTTAAATAAGACCAGACTTAAGAAAATTCCAGATCAATTTTGTGCTACGTATACTTCAGTGAAATGTCTTCAAATAAAACCTTTTGCCTTCTCAGCTAATAAAGAAATTTTTGGCAAACCTTTGATGGAAATCGGTTTTAAATGCCACCGCTTTCATTCCAAATATGATTTTGTCTCAGTTTTTATACCCTTCACCAACAAAGGTGGAAAGGGTATTATAAGTTTTTGCTGATGTGTGTAACGCATATAAATATTTATCTTAGACCCACCTTTTAGTATACCAATAGACTTAGAATCACCTTCTGAGTCGATTTAGCGATGTCAGTCTATCCGTCCGTCCGTCTGGACGGCCGGCTGGATGGACCCCCATGTAAACCATGTTATCAAAGTACAGGTCACAACTCTTAAGATAATTTGCTAAAATTTAACACAGATAATTTTGTTTAATAGTGGGACCATGGCTATTGAAATTATTCAAAATCAGTTCATTATTTATGGTACCTCCTATAGGTCCAACTTCCCGGAATTGATATTTTGGCCAGAAATATCAAAATTTTTTATTGAAATTTTGCTCATCTAAACCAAAATCATTGTATCAAATTTCGTTGAAATTGGTGAACATTTGACTATAGCTCCCATGCAATTCTTGGAATAACTGTGATCAATTTTGCCAAATCTCGATATAATCGGTCCATATTTAACTCCAGCTCTCATATAAGTCCACATGACGGAAACAGCTAAAATATATAAGTTTGGAGAAAATGTTTGTATGATGGAAAAATTTAGCAAATATTTGTATTTATACAGTTAGACTATAGCACTTTCTTACTTGTTTTTTATCTTAAACAAATAAAAGCAATATTTTAGATGTTAAATGGCAACAAAAACTCGGTTTACACAGTAATTTTCAAATTTTGAAAAATTTATATTCAAGTTTTCGGCATTTACACCTGTTGTATGTTATAGCTAAATGAAGCAGATTAATGAGATATGCGATGCGAAACTGCAATATCTACCAATCCTTATTCGTCTTTTTGGAATACCTTGAGGTGACCGAAAAATATGCAAACAAAATTAAAAAGTGACGAAAAGGAGCTTTAAATTTGCTTTTTAAATTTGCATGCCAAATATGCTAAGAATTGCATACTTACGCTACTAAAATTTTGTATCAAATATAATTGAGGAGTTTAAATCTTTAATTAGATTTTTCGAGGTCCTCAGAGTTCAAAAATTATTCGAGTTGAAAGTCGGTTTTAAAGGAATTAAAACTATTTGATTTTTGCACATACTCGTATGTAATACTTATATTTTTATACCCACCATCAATAAGAATGGGGGTATATTGAGATTGTCATTCTGTCTGTCTGTCTGTCTGTCTGTCTGTCTGTCTGTCTGTCTGTCTGTCTGTCTGTCTGTCTGTCTGTCTGTCTGTCTGTCTGTCTGTCTGTCTGTCTGTCTGTCTGTCTGTCTATCTGTCTGTCTATCTGTCTGTCTGTCTGTCTGTCTGTCTGTCTGTCTGTCTGTCTGTCTGTCTGTCTGTCTGTCTGTCTGTCTGTCTGTCTGTCTGTCTGTCTGTCTGTCTGTCTGTCTGTCTGTCTGTCTATCTGTCTATCTGTCTATCTGTCTGTCTGTCTGGAAAGGTGGGCGAATCGTTTTGCAGTATAACCCCGCATAGGCCAATTTCTTATTCGCTAATAAATAATAAATATAATGATAAGTTTTATATGATAGTTTTTCAGCGCATAAAGTTTCTTTGAGATCGGCTCACATTTAGCCATAGCTCCCATACAAAACACTTATGAAAACAGCCTAAATTCCACCCATGATAGATATGGCCACTAAATTTAGTACCAAGATGTCTTATATCAATGCTAGCCAGTGTGCAATTTTCGTCATAATTGGTCACCATTTGACCACATCTTCCATATAAAAATTTTGCGGAAACACAAAAATACCAAGACGGTGGGAGGTTAGTGTCCGTCTGTCCGTCAAATGAAAAAACGAGCTAAAGGGACAAAATTTTACAAAAGTATGTTTGATATCTAGAAAAATTGCTATGGGCGAAATCGGTTCACATTTAGTTAGAGCTCCCATATAACCCCGCCCCAGGAAGTTTTATGTAACTACTTATCAAATTTTATAGGAATCGATCTATATTTGACCATAGCTTCCATATAAAAAAAACTTCCGGAAACTAAAATGCAACAAACGCCAGTTAAAAGTTATTAAATGAGAAACTATGATAGCTATAGCTACTAAATTTTGCATAATTAAGCTGTATGTAATTACCAGCCAGTATATACAATTTTGTGATAATCGGTCAACATTTACCTATAGTATTTATATAAAATAATACCCCCTTTTTATATATACAATAAAAAAGATTTGGAGGTACATTCAGAACAGACTTTATATGCATTAGGAACTCCTAACAAAATATATGGACCAACCGTATTGACCTAACTATATATTTAGCACAAAAAACAGTAGGGTAGAAGGGGGAGCATTTGCCACTTTTTTTTAAGTGCTCTAGGTTTTCTACCGGGAGAGTTATCACAATTTTTTTTGTTCTTCATAAGTACCTATATATGTTAGCTTTAAAATATGTTGGTTCAGATTGCCTACGACTTTCCTTTATGTATTAAATTTAAAAAATAGCAAATTAACTAAAAGTGGCCAATGTGCCCCACCCATGGGGCACATTTGCCAATAAGTTGGGTACAAAAAAGAAGTAAAAGAATTGTTGTAATAAAGTAAATTTTTATTGCTATAAAGCTTTAATATACAAAACAAACAAACCAAAAAATTAATTCAAGTTCATTTCACATGGATAAATTAAACAAAACAGTAAAAAATTCAGAGATCAAAATTTAAACTATTGGGCCTCTGTTAACATTGTACTGTGACATATCAACATTAAAAAAAAAATTGTTAAGATGGAAGATGGAATGGACCTTGGAACCAAAATACGATATCCTTTTTAGGGATATTACGAATGTCTGGCTCAAAAAAATTTCGACGAGTAGCTATGTTATATATGTATGGCAAATGTGCCCCAGGTAGAGTCCTTAGATGTAAAGAACAATTTTTCACATAAGAAATAGATTTATTGATAAAAACTTAAAGTATTTGTTGTCAATACCATATTGTTTAATAAACTAATGAAAAATTTCTTAGGATAACAAAAAACTAAGGAAAATATTACAAAAATACTTGTAGCAAAATATTTTTTCAGGATCTGCTAAAACAGTAAATCACGCCTGATGTTTTAAATATGAAAGCTACAGCAGTCAAAATTTGACATATAGAATATCAATGATAAACAATTATAAAATCGATTACAGCATCAAAAAAGATAAGTTAGTTTTCAAGAAAATTAGTGGTGGCAAATGCGCCCCTATGGCAAATGGTCCCCCCCCTACCCTACTTAATAAATTATTATTATAAAACTGTATCTAGTTATAAGACCGAATTTTGTTCAAAGAACCACTTAGACACTTTTAAATGTTGCACTATAAAGCTACTGCAACCGAATTAAGTCCAAATATTTCACCAATAATAGAAACGAATTCGGTCAATATATTGAATTAGCTCCACCCTCGTAGAAATGTGAGATAAATTTCGAAACACAACACAACTTATAGAGGGTGTATATTCATAAACCTTGAGATTGCATACCCCTTCCAATATAAATTTTTAAGTTTAAGTTTTCCTCTTCATTCATTTAAAAATTAAAATATTGTCTTATTATGTTATTATTATTATGTTATTATTATTATGTTATTATAATTGTAAATTCATCTGAATAGTTCTTAAAACGTATTACAAAAGAGAATACAAACCCAAACTGTTTGGTTGATATTTGCGGTAAGTTTTAGTCTGTGCGTAAGGGAGATTATTTCTGAAAATCTACCCTAAGATATTACGCTATTTAAGGATCTATTGTTCCCCAAAAGTATTATATATGTGTTCTTTATAGTTTTGATATGAGTAGTTTCCGGCACGTTTATATTTTAGCAGCATGTTAAAGCCAAAAATGAAAGTAAAACCTTAATACAAATTTACTTGCTCACATGAAAACGAGGGTGGTTCGATAAGTTTTTTTATGTTTTTTGCCCATAAGGAAACATTTTCCTAAATTTTGATGAGTTTTTTTTTTTTTTAAATCAGATCAGAAAGCATTTTAAAAATTACCCTATATATCCAGTTACAATGAGAGAAGAAGTCTGGATCTGATTCGAATTATGTATTTATAGGCAACGGCTTTAATTATTTTCTATCAAGAATTTTGAGCGAATGGACATCATTAAACCAAATCAGAAGTTGACTATGATTCCATGGCTAGGTGTCCAATCAATATGAGTTAAAGCATTAACGCATACTCATAAACTAATTTCCACCTATTGTGATGTAGGACTTAAAAAAAACACAAGAAATGATTAAATCAAATACACCCACAAACAAACTTACAAAATTTAGTAGCAATGTTGGTATGTTAAACAAACAACTACAATATAAGATGAATGATAACAATAAAAAAAAAACAAGCAAAATACCCTGCAAACAATCAGACACATATTAATGCATATGGTGAGAGGCATAAAACACTTTGCCCCCCCACCCCCAAATAGTTTCATTAAAAGGAAGAAACATCACTAGAAGTATTGAATGGGGGAACCATGACTATGCAATGATAATGATAATGACAATGACAAAAACACATGAAATGAAAGAAAAAACACTGTTAGTCATTACAATGGTTAGTTATGCTCAATAGACACTTACAGAATTACATACATGTATGTGTCTGTGATAATGGTACAACTACACAGAAATTTCCAAAAAAAATGTTGATTTGAATGATATGAAAGGAAAAAAGGAAAACACCCATTCAATCTTTTATTAAAAGGAAATATCCAGAACAAAAAAATGTCTATGCTCTATCACGCTGGTAAACTAACTATTATAATTACAAAACTTTACAAGGAAAACATACATGCATGTGTATGTATGTAAAAGAAGAACAAATGTGATTGTTCTCGTATTTGGTGCGATTATCAATAAGTTTTTATTTTCAAGTTGAAATTTTTTTTTTGCTTTCTCATCATTTATCGCTACTAGATCATTGCAGTGTTAATAGTTTTCAAACTAAAAATTGTTCCATTTAATAATGAGATATGGAAGTAAAACTTTAATTTATCCATAACAGGGAACTAATTTAAAAAAATAATGATAGTAATATTTTCTGATGCAAAACTTTTTATGAACCAAAACAGAGGTATGTATTGAAAAAATCCATCGATGTATACTTTAATTCGAACGCATCATCTATATAGTAAAAGTTCTTGATTAGTTACGTAAAACTCTGAAGTTAGTGGACCGGTTTAGACCAAAGCTTTGGCAATGATTGTATACATTGTATTATATGCAAGCCTTACACTATTAATTTTATAAACATACGCGAGATATATAGCTATTGAATGGATAAATATTAGGTCTACATTATTGCTAACGTATCAGAGCTTTGTCGGAAAAGTTATTGAATATTTAATTATAAATGTGAAGTTGACTAATTTAGATGAATACTTCATCAGTAATATTTGGCATGTAAATATTGTTCTTTCGATCTGTGCAAGTCTTAACTTCTTAATATATTTTTAGTAGTTTTTGTTAACTTAAACATGTTTTTGTTACTTCTAGTTATTAACCCATTAAAGACCGCTCGTACGATTTTGACGAAACTTTTAGAATTTTACCTGGAGGTCCATAGGATATGCTTTGTGTAAAAAAAAAAATTGCCTCCCCCTACTCCTGAAATAGGACATGGGTATTTAAATACCCAACGGTCTTTAACGATATATATATTTTTTTATTTTTGAATTTATTATTTATTATTTAAGTTTAAATAAAAAGGTATTTTATTTATTTACAAAGTTGTTTACTTTTTTTGACCACTCAAAGTTCCGGTATAGCATAATGCGCCCTTTAAAATGTACAGGGTTGCTTCGAAGAGCGTTACAAATATTTAAAATTACACCGTAAAAAGTAAATCTAACTTTGAACTCTATAGCTTTGTAGTTTGTTTTGAAAAGAGGGATTTCCTTGGGAACTGTTTGTGAAAATCGAACTAATCATGCTACACTGATGGATGCCAAGAAAATGCGTAAAGAGCCCCGTGGGACTTCAGGCTTTTGTTTTGATGTGAACAATTCTATAAATGCTGTATGCTGGAACGGTAATTCGGTACACTATACACCGAAATATTTTACATAATTAATCATTCAATTTGCTTTCGTTATTATTCTTTTAAGTCGTAATGTTATTACCGAATTATCTGAACCATATACTAATGACTCACGCAAGGCGATATGATCGCAAATAGCGAAAAATGGTTGCAATTGAACAACCCTATTCAGTCAACCAACGCCATGAACAATTATCGCATTCGAGTTTGGGGCAAAAAGTGGTACTGGTACTGATTAAAAATGCTTTAGATACCGCTAAGGTGAATGCATGGAAACTATATTGCCTTTGTCGCAAATATGAAAAAAAACCCCAAATGTCTCAATTTGCTTTTAGAGTGGAAGTATACGAGATGGTAATGACGAAGTTTAACCGACAAAATGCCGGTAAGATTATGATTTCCGGGGCACAAATGGAAGTTAGATATGATCGCGTCAATCATTTAATTGCAAAACTCCCGGCACGTCATCGCTGCCGGCAGTGCGGTGGCAAAACAGAATACAGATTTTTGAAGTGCGAGGCAAATTTGCATCCAGCACCATGCTTCCTGGACTACCAAAGAAATGTCACACTAGATAAATCTAAAATTGCAAATTCTAAATAACCTCCAATTATCTTTTAATATATTAAAAAAATATAAAATTTCCTTCTATTTACGCCAAAATGAATTATTTCAATATAGAGAAAATAGTTGATTTTAGAACTCTTTATGGGCCGTTGGGTATTTAAATACCCATTTTCACTTTTTAGTGTTGATAAATCATCAAATTCAATTGTATTTTTTTTTTTCAAATTACAATTGCGACACCTAAGGCTATTTAGATTGTGCAGGCATTTTTTATTCCTTGCATTATCCTTTATTTGACAAACCTTTTCCTGATCATTTTTTGGCAAACAAAAAACGCAATTTTTCCAATCCTAAAACTAAAAGTAAAAATTGAAAAAATTTTTTTTCAGTTTGTTTATTTGTTTAAAAGAGGTTGACTTCTAAACGGTTAACCACCTTAGGGTAGTTTAAGGATATGTTTTTCTTTAAAACTTGGTGCAAAATTTAATATTTATCATTGAATTTGATGAACCATAAAAGTTAGAAACTTCAAACATAACAAAAGTAAATTCATTACCAATGGCCATACTTCAGAAAAAAATTAAAAGGATCGGAGCAGGGGATGGCCCCTTCCCCGTAACAAATACAATACCTATAACTATTGAAACTGATTTTGGTGATTTTCGAAATGTAGGTAATCTTATGCTAACATTCCTGAAATTTTTACAATGAGGTATGGTGTGATCGGTGGTTAAAAAAGGCCAGGTTTTGGGTAATCCTCCTGCGAGGAACGCTATTAAATTTCAGCAAAATAATATCATCATAACAGATATCGACAAAACAGGAACTCCAAAAACTTGATTCCAACAGACATACGGACAGATAGTCAAACAGACAGACAAACAGTCAGACGGACATCGCCAAATCGATTTTCTTGCCGATTCTGGGTCAATCGGTACATTTTTAATAGTATTAACTATCATATCTGTGGAGTTTATGAAGGGTATATATCAGATTATAGGAAATCCTCCCGAAAAGGACACTGGCAAATTTCAGCACAATCGGTTCATATCGCCGAAACACTACTAAATTTAAACAACATTTCTAACGCACGTACTTTCGGCTATTTACTGTACATCAAAATTTTGGTAAAACTTCCTAAAATCTTATACATTTTTTATATAGGTCCATCCTCCAGAAGCCTCAGAAACTTGATTTCAACAGACAGACGGACGAATAGAGGGACACACATACGGACATCGCTTAATCGACTCTCCCGATTCTGAGTCGATTGGTATAACATTTATGGGGTCTATATTGTACTATAATTGAAGGAGCTATACGGTGCAAAAGCTTTTTACTTCTGAGGTGGTATATTTTGACTCCCAATGCTTCACTCTGTGTAGATACAGGGTAATCGTAGATCCAAAATTTGAAAAGCTTGGGTCCTCCTTAATAATTCTCTCCTAAATAGTGATGCGAGCAGACAACAGTTTAGGAGATACAGATTTATTACCACTTTTTTGTACCCACCATAAAAAAAAAAGAATGGGGGGTATATTGAGATTGTCATTCCGTTTGTAATTTCCTTTATATTGGCTCAAAAAGAAAAGCGATATATATTCTGAATCCCTATGAAGTTCTAAGATGATTGAGCGATGTCCTTCTGTCTGTCCGTCTGTCTGTCTGTTGAAATCACGATAACGCCTAAACGAAAGAAGCTAGCTCACTGAAACTAAGCAAAAATATTCTTCATTTCTGAGAAAATTTTGATATTGAAACTGGGCAAAATCGGTTAACATTTGACCATAGCTCCCGTATAACCTCGTCTAGGCTAATCGCTTATTTGCTAATAAATGACAAATTATAACAGCTATGATTACAAAATTGGTATATAAAAGCACTAGCATATAAAATTTACCATAGCTCCCATATAAAAAACTTACGAAAACAGCCTAAATTTCACCTAAAATACACTTAAATGCCAATAAATCTAACAGTAAAATAGATATAACCACTTAATTTGGCACAAGAAAGTCTTATATCAATGCCAGCCAGTGTGCAAAAGTTTGTCGCAATCGGTCACCATTTGCTAGGTCAAATGGTGACCGATTGCGACAAATTATATAAAAAACTTACGGAAACACAAAAATGCAAAAAGAAAAGGGGATTTATGTCCGTCTGTCCGTTAGATAAAATCGTGATAGCTCCTTAACTACAAAAGCTAGTAAGACTAAATAAGGCACAAGGAAGTCTTATGTCAATGCCAGTCAGTGTGCAAAATTTTGTCACAATCGGTCACCATTCGACCATAGCTCCCATATAAAAAACTTACGGAAACACATAAATTCAAAAACAAAAGGGGATTTATGTCCGTCTGTCCGTCAGATAAAATCGTGATAGCTCCTTAACTACAAAAGCTAGTAAGACTAAATAAGGCGCAAGGAAGTCTTATGCTAATGCCAGTCAGTGTGCACAATCGGTCACCATTTGACCCTAGTTCCCATATAAAAAACTTATAGAAACACAAAAATACATAAAGAAAAGGTTGTTTTTGTCCGTCTGTCCTTCACATAAAAGCACGATAGCGCCTTAACGAAAAGAGCTAGAGGGACAAAATTTAAAAAACATTTTGGATATTTTGAAAAAGATGTGTCTTTTAAAATGTACAAAATCGGTTCAAATTTAGTTAGAGCTCCCATATAACCCCGCCCCGGGAAACACATTAATGCTGATAAATTGAATACAATTGTAATAGCTATGACGATTAAATTTAAAATAAGGAGGTTTTATGCAAATTTTGATCAGTTTATCAAATTTTATAGGAATCAGTCCATATTTGACCATAGCTTTCATATAAAAAACACTCACGGAAACCAAAAATTTTAGCAAATGCCAGTTAAAAGCTATTAAATTAAAAACTATGATAGCTATGGCCACTTAATTTTGCAAAAATAAGCTCTATACATATACCAGCCAGTGTGTAAAATTTTGTTATAATCGGTCAATATTTGGCTATAATTCTTATGTATATAACATCCCCTTTTTATATCTGCAATCAAAAAGATTTGGAGGTACATTCATTATATTAAGATTGCACCTATGAAATTATATAGGCATCAATAAATGTTCAGCCCAGACTTTATATATGATGAATGCATTAGGAACTCCTAACAAAATATATGGACCTACCGTATTGCTATTACCGTGTTTAGCCTAACTACATATTAAGCACAACGAAAAGTATTTAATAACTTATTAATGTAAAACTATACCCGGTTATGAGACCGAATTTTGATCAAAGTAAATACTGGGGAAACCACTACAATATTTTTAAATGTTGAACTGGGAGTCAAGGATAACAGAATAAAGTTACGGCAACCGAATTTAGTCCAAAGGTTTTACCATCAATACCAATTAGATTAGCGATTTTTTCCAGATTTTGAATTAGCTGCACCCTTGTTGATATATGAGATTTGTTTCTAAATTTAACACACCTGATGAGAGGTATATAAGATTCGGCACAGCCGAATATAACACTCTTACAAGCAGTATATTAAGATTATGTATATTGACCAGTCGTATTACTATCAACTTCTTTATCGTAACTAAATCTTAAGCTAAACGAAATGTATGAAACAACTTATTAATGTAAAACCGTACCCGGTTACGATAACGAATTTTGTTCAAAGTAAATAAATACTAGGAAAACCACTTACATACTTTTGAATGTTAAACTATAAAGCTACTGCAACCGAAGTTATTCCAAATATTTTACCAACAATATCAACTAGCGTAACAACTTTTTTCCAATTTGGTCCACGTTTTGAATTTGTTGCACCCTCGCAGATATATGAGATATGTTTCTAAATTCAGCACAACTTCATGGTGAGTAAATAAGATTCGGCACAGCCGAATATAACACTTTTACTTGTTTTTGTTTTAAACCACTGTGCAGCGTTGCGTTTTTGCAATTGTCTACAACTTTAATCCTGACCACACGATTTTTTTATAATTTTTGTTCCTAGAAACGAAATTTTCACTATTTTAGTATAGAACTATAGCATCTGTGCCAACAGAAGTAAATATTATCTCAATGCATAGCCAATTTTTGCATCAATATAATTTCGCAGAAACAATGCTTCACTTGTGTCTACTAGTATCTCTCGAAAGGTGTTTGCCAATAACCAAGTACTTATGAATTTCCAGTTGCTTAGACTTAAATGACTTCTGCCCAAACACCTACAGTTTTGTTGGAAATCCCCTATTCCAAAGAAATACAAAACTCGACAAATAAGAAGAATGGAAAAGCCACTTTCTAAATATAAAAAGAAACACATGCTCATTATTTGATGTTAAATATTTGAACAACGTTTGTTTTGTTTTATTTTATTTTATTTCACTTGCTGATATTTTTATTTCATTTGTTACGAGTATTCTTCTTTTTGCCCTATGCCATGAATGTGTGTTATGAAGTTGAGTTGGTGGTTGTAGTAGACTCAAATACCAGGTGTGACACCTTATTTTTAGTTTGCCGATCTTAGTTGATTTAATAGTGTCCTTTAATGTAGTCGGAGACTTTAACAAATATTGAAAGAAAGGGCACTAAAGGTTTGTGTTGAAGTTAGTTTTGACACAAAATTTTATGAACTCATTCGTCATTGAGCCCAACTGCATGTCTGACAATCAGGCAATGGCTTATCATATGGTCAAAAAATCTGAAAAAAACTTTTCTTGTCTCTGTCTAAATTCAGACAATTGACAAACTGTCTCTGAATTTCTAATAGATACCCTCCTATCATCGGAAAGAGGCCAACCTCTTATCTGCTAAGTTCCTTTTTTGCCTAAGTGATGCAGGGCATCATTGGGTCGGTCTTCATTGCTCATAACACACCCCTACTTATAAACTCCTGTTTATTTGTCTGCGAATAACCACAAATGTTATGTTTAAGGTATTTTTGTTTTTTTATGTATGTATTTATTTTTTCTGTTTTTATTTTGCTAATAAAACCATTCATTGAAATTGCTCAACATTAATTTAAGAACTACAAGGCGTAAGAAGTGAAATTGTTTTTGCGTTTTTGTCTATTTGTTTTAACTTGTCTCTCTCTTGAAGAGTATAAGAACTTGGCTGACATTTAATTGAAATTCTACATCTGAATTTTTTGTATTTGTTTCTTTAATAAATTGGCTTATGTCTGTATTTGGTGTTTTAATTTATCTGTGAAGGTTAGTGTTAGTATTTGTGCAGTTAAGCTTTTAATTTATTGTTTTTTTGTTTTTTTGTTTTAAAGATTTATGAAATTTCTTTTTATTAAATATTAAAGTTAATTTAAAATCAAAATATCCTTAAAGTTTCTGCACTTAGATTAGATACTTTTATTGATAAAAGTTTTTAATAAAAACAAGTAAGAGTGATATATTTGGCTGTGTCGAATCTCATATACCCGCTATCAAGTTGTGTTAAAATAAGAAATATTTCTCATATATCTACGAGGGTGCAGCAAATTCAAAATGTGGACCAAATTGGGAAAAAGGTGTTACGCTATTTGGTATTGTTAGCAAAATATTTGGATTCGGTTTGGACTACATTTAGACGTCATAGCTATTAAAATTGTTTTCAATTTATCAGCGTTCATGTGTTTCCCGGGGCCGGGTTATATGGGAGCTCCAACTAAATGTGAACCGATTTTGCCCGTATTCAGTACACAACTTTTGTAACATATCAAAAATACTTTTGTAAAATTTTGTCTCTCTAGCTCATTTAGTTAAGGAGATATCGCGCTTTTATCTGACGGACAGACGGACATAAACCCCCTTTTCTTTTTTTATTTTTGAGTTTTCGTTTTTTATATGAGACCTACGGTCAAATTGTGACTTATTATGACAAAATTTTAAACATTCGCTGGCATTGACATAAGACTTTCATGTGCTAAATTTAGTGTTCAAAGCTATTACAGTTTATCATTTATTGGCATTTAAGTATACTTTGGGTTCAATTCAGGCTATTTCCGAAAGTTTTTTATATGGGAGCTATGTATGGTTAATTGTGAACCAATTTCGATGAAACTGTATTTGCTGTCTAGTGCTTATGTAAAACTATGTACAAAATTCTGTCATCATAGCTGTTATAGTTTGTCATTTGCTACCATATAAGCGATTAGCCTAGACGACGTTATATGGGAGTTATGCTCAAATGTGAACCGATTTTGCCCGATTTCAATACCAAATTTTTCCAAGAAATGAAGAATATTTATGCCAAATATCAGTGACTATATCCTTTCGTTAAGGTTTTATCTTACCGACAAGAGACAGACATACGGACAGACACAGACAGGCAGACAGACAGACAGACAGACAGACAGACAGACAGACAGACAGACAGACAGACAGACAGACAGACAGACAGACAGACAGACAGACAGACAGACAGACAGACAGATAGACAGACAGACAGACAGACAGACAGACAGACAGACAGACAGACAGACGGACAGACGGACAGACGGACAGACGGACAGACAGACAGACAGACAGACAGACAGACAGACAGACAGACAGACAGACAGACAGACAGACAGACAGACAGACAGACAGACAGACAGACAGACAGACAGACAAACAGACAGACAGACAGGCAGACAGACAGACGTCGCTCAATAGTCATAGAATTTCTTAAAATAACTGTTTTTTTCTTCGACATTTCTTTGCGGTTACTTTTTGAATCAAAAATTAAAAAATTACAGTTATTTTTGATCCCTGGTATTACTTTTGGGTGTCTAAATTGTAATGACAGATGTTTGCCCTCCATCATATCACAATTGTCTTAGAATTTCTTAAAATAACTGTTTTTTTCTTCAACATTTCTTTGCGGTTACTTTTTGAATCAAATATTAACAAATTACAGATATTACGGCAACTCGTCCAACGATTTTTTTGTTCTGTTCTCTTTGTGTCGACCGCTGAATATAATATAAAGATATTGCACTCCATACAATTTTTTCTGTTAAATATGAAATTAGAGTGAATAAAGAACAATGAAAAACACATAAACGCACAAACAAACATACATTTTATGAGCATATGTGTGGGCCTCAGCTTTCAGAACGAACATACAGCAAATCAATGTATGGAAAAGCAACATCTTTATATTATAGAGTCTTTGACGTAAGAGCGCTTAAGCCCTATTCCTTTATACCCATTACCAATAAGGTTAGAAGTATTATCTGTAATAAGTTTTAGGTTAAATTTAGAATTATTCAAAGTACTTTTCTAAAAGACTTCATTTGTGGCATTATGATATTCATAATTTGGAAAATATAATTTTTTGTTTTAAACTTGACTCTTTAGTACTCAAAACACCAAAAATTTGTTTCTAATCAGGAATGAATTCGAAATTGTTATTATTTGTTTAAAATCATAATAAGCCTTACATTCTATACACGTTTAACTTAAATCCTTAGCCGCTGTGACGCCATTATGTCAATCACATCCTTTACGTGTTCAATTTTGTGTAACAGTTTCAGTTTAATTCCATAATTGACCCAAAAATTTAGTAACAATCAAAATGCTGGTAAGAATTAAAAGTGAAAAATAGGAGGGCTTATGATAGAAAATAAATTTTCAATTCGTAAATGTTGTAAAAATTTATTGATAAATTTTCAAAGGCATCAAATTTTCTACGGTAAAAATTTAAAAAGTCGTTTTGATTTTGTTAGCAACTTAAGGTTTAAAAAAATTTTTCTGAAATTCAGAATTTCAAATTTATTAAAATTTAGATAATTTAATAATATTTTGCAAATTTGGAACTTTAATATAAAGGTTTAACTAAAGATTTTTTTCCACTATATTATATGAATACCCTTAATATTGTGTATAATAAACAAACTTTCTAAATTTAACATCAATTTAACTTTTCTAAAATATGATAATTTTTCAAATGTTTTAAAATGAAAATTTTCAAAACAATCTACATTGGTTTTTTTTATAGAGTTTTAAAAAGTTTTGCTTTTGTTTTTCGTTATTCAAAAACTATTTATGAGGAAAAATTATGACATGGTTTGTTCAATCACAATCAAGGACTATAAGGATTACAGCGGCATCATTACTATTATACACAAAAGTCATCAATAATATTTGAATTGTTTTACAAAACTTTGTTACAGAAACTCATTAGGGGTTTTGCGAATATATAAACAAGCTAAGTACAAAATCAACATACAATACACATTAGGGTAATCTATTTTTTTTTAATTTTCATATCCACCATCAAAAAGAATGGGGGGTATATTGAGATTGTCATTCCGTTTGTAATTTCCTTAATATTGGCTCAAAAATCCAAAACGATATATATTCTGAATCCTTATGAATATGTCCGACTGTCTGTCCGTCTGTCAGTCCGTCTGTCTGTCCGTCTGTCCGTCTATCTGTCTGTCTGTCTGTCTGTCTGTCCGTCTGTCTGTTTGTCTGTATGTCCGTCCGTCTGTCTGTTGAAATCACGATAACTCTTAAACGAAAGGAGCTAGCTCACTAAAACTTAGCAAAAACATTCTTTATCTATGAGAAAATTCTGGTATTGAAATTGGGAAAAATCGGTTAACATTTGACCATAGCTCCCGTACAACTTCGTCTACGCTAATCGCTTATTTGCTAATAAATAACAAACTATAATAGCTATGATAATAAAATTTGGAATATAAAAGTAGAAGCCCTAGGCAATATATAAAATTTCATCAAAATCGGTTCACATTTAGTCATAGCTACCATACAAAAAAGTTACGGGAACAGCCAAAATTTCACCTAAAATACACTTAAATGTCAATAAATCTAAAACTGTAACAGATATAACCACGAGGAGGTCTGATGTCAATGACAACAAGGGTGCAAAATTTTGTCACAATCGATGACCATTTGACTATAGCTCCCAAATAAAACTTACGGAAACACAAAAATACAAAAAGAAAAGGAGGTTTATGTCTGTCTTTCCGTCAGAGACAAACGCGACAGTTCCTTAAATACAGGACCCAGATAGACAAAATTTAGCAGAATTATTTTCGATATGTTATGGAAATTGTGTGCTGATAATGGGCGAAATCGGTTCACATTTAGTTAGAGCTCCCATATAACCCTGCCCTGGGAATCACATTTATGCTGATAAATTGAATAAAATTGTAAAATCTATGACTACTAAATTTAGAACAGAGTAGTTATATGGTACTTTCAGTCAGTATGTCAAATTTTATAGGAGTCGGTCCATTTTTGACCATAGCTTTCATATAAAAACCGCTCCCGGTAACCACTAAAATGCCACAAACACCAGCTAAAAGCTATTAAATTATAAACTATGTTAGCTATGGCCACTAAATTTTGCACAAATAAACTATATACTAATACCAGCCAGTATATTAAATTTTGTAACAATCGGTCAACATTTAGCTATAGTTCTTATATGTATATAAGATCCCCTTTTTATATCTACAATCAAATAGATTTGGAGGTACATTCAGTATATTAAGATTGCATCTACGAAATTAGATAGCTATAAATCAATGTTAGGTCCAGACTTTATACAAGGTAGATACATTAGGAACTCCTAACAAAATATATGACAATGCCATGTTTATGGCACAACGAACAGCTTATTAATGTAAAACTATATAGATACTTTCAAATGTTGAACTATAGTAACTATAACATTGCAACCGAATTTAGTCCAAATATATTACCAATAATACCACATTTGGTCAACATTTTGAATTAGCTTCACTCTCGTACAACTTAATGGTGGGTATACAAGATTCGGCACAGCCGAATATAACACTCTTACTTGTTATATCTGCAATCAAATAGATTCGGAGGTACAAGCAGCAAATTAAGATTGCACCAATGTCTAGACTTTATATATGGTAGATTCATTAGGAAGTCCTAACTAAATATATGGACCTGTCGTATTACTACCAACATGTTTACCCATATTAGGTATTAAGCTCAACGAAAAGTATTTAACAACTTATTAATTTAATTAAAAACCGGGTATGGTTACGATAACGAATTTTCTTCTACTTTTAAATGTTAAACTACGACTGAAGTTATTAAAATTATTTTACCAACCAGCGTAACAACTTTTTTCAATTTTGTTTACGTTTTGAATTCGCTGCACCCTCGTAGGTGTATGAGATATGTTTCTAAATTTAACACAATTTAATGGTGGGTATATAAGATTCGGCACAGCCGAATATAGCAATCTTACTTGTTATACCATTCACCACCATAGGTGGAAAGGGTATATTGGGTTTGTACTGATGTTTGTAACGTATAGAAATATGTTTAATGTTTTAACGATGTCCGTCCTGCTGGCTGTCTGGCCGGTTATCCATGTTAGCTTGTTATCACTCTACAGGTCGTAACTTTAAAGATAATTTGATGATGAATTTGGCACAGCTTTATATTTTGTTCCAAGGACGATCCCTGTACTTTTTGGACAAAATCGGATTACTATTTCGGGTACCTACCATAGGGATGCCTTCCCGGAATAGAGTTTTTGGTCCTTTACAGCCACAAATTTAGTTGTATTTTAATAATATTCAGCAAAAATATTGCTTAATCAGTCTTCCTAATTTTGTAGAAACCGGCCCATATTTGACCATACCATATTTGCACAGATATATATTTTGTAAATGTTAACCAATAATCAAAATTTGGTAACAATCGGTCCACAATTGACCCTAGCTTCCATATCAGGCCCTTACCCGGAAATGATATAAATTTCGAAATTTTGAAAAAATAGCACATGGTATATGTATGTATGTAAATAATACTTAAGGAAAACTTGTTTAATTGTTGGTCTATATTTGACCTTAGTAGTGAAGGGTATTATATAGTCGGGCTTGACCGACTATAGCTCTTCTTACTTGTTTTTTTTTATTATTTATACTAATAACACTACTATACAAAATTAAACTTCTTGTGTTACAATTGACCAAAACTATATTTTTTTATTTGCCGTGGTTGAGATTTAAAATTTTATGGATACGACTTTTTTTCTAAAATTACAGATTTTCACAGAAGTTGTTCCATTGATTTTATTATATCTTCTGAATGGACCGGCGGATTCATCAGAAAATTTCTTTAAGGCTTGATAAGACAATTTTTTCATATGGTCAACGTTTGTGGGGTTTTTAACAAAAAAATATAAAAAAATTGAAAAAAAAATTGAAAATTCATAAAAAATCGAAGATTATAAAAACATACAATTTTCATTACGTGGCCACAAAACTGTAAACGTTTCAATTATAATAAACCTCATTTCCTGAAAATCCATTTATAAATTGTTATTTTGTTTTGAAAAAAGTAAATGAACTGAGTAGCCAAGTAGTCTAAGCATTTTCAAAATTGTACCCGTTACTTAATTTTTTCAATTTTTTTAATTTTTCATATGAAAAATGTTTGCTAATTTTCACTTATTGTCAATAAAACCAACATTTATTTTACGAAATATGCCTCGGTTATTTATTATATTAACAATTTAAAGTCCGAGAAATAAAAATTAAAAGTTTTTAAAATATTCGATTTGTTATGAATTTTTCAAAAATAAAAATTTTTCGTTTTTGCAAAAAAAGAATTTACATTTTTATGTGAAAAACTCCACAACCGTTAACCATGTGAAAAAAATTGTCTTATCAAGGCTTAAAGAACGTTTGTGTTGAATCCGCCGGTGTTTCTTTTAATTAATTTAGATAAGCCATTCTCAAGATATGATAAAATTAATGGAACGACCTCTGTGAAAATCCGAAATATTAGAAAAAAAATTTTTTTGAAAAAATCGTATTCATAGAATTTAAAATTTTGATGTTTTTGTATTTAGGGAGTCATAATACATCGAATATAAATAATTAGAATTCAAAGTAATTTCTCTTGTTGACTAGTGTAATCTATAACAGTTTAGACGTTTATTTTGAGTTTAGACGGTTATAATGAGGTCATTCAGTCAAACATTTAACTTTTTCTAAAAAAAATGCAATATTACCTCATTTTTGACGTTTTTTTAAAAACTTTTGAAACTTCCATTGATTGACCTAGATCGGGAGACCAATTTTTGTATAATCTTATACAAATTGAAATATTCCACAACATTTCGAACTGCCAGATGAGCTTCACCCTAATAAACATATATATACTCTCATTAAATTTTCTTCTGAGTGTGTGTGTGTGTGCGTTTTAGTAAATATTATAAACTACAAAACGATTAACTATAAAATACAATCGAATAAATGACAACAAAGTTTCTTTAATAAAAAAAAAAAACTCTAAAATAATGAGTCATCATGAGCTGGTGGAGTTAATAAATTTAATGTGATTTTTGCGCATAAATACTCACTCCCCTTTTTTTTCGTTTCCTTATTCAAACTTTCTATTGATATTATGTCTGTAGTAGTGTGTGTTGAAAAGGAAATTACTCTAATAATTTCCTTTTATAGTTTTAACAAAAACTTTAACAAAATAAAATTTAGATTACTGAAACAAAGTGTTTTGTCTTGTTTTTTTTTTTTTTTTCATTTACATAATTAACTCTAGAGGTTTAAGGGTGTCCCATAGGAATGAGTTTTTAAATTAAAAATGTTAAATCTGAACTAATGATCAAAAAGAAATATAGAAAAATCTGACAATAACAAAATCCAATAATAAGACTCAGATTTTGGAACTAGAGTCTCAAATAAATAGTAAAATTTGTCTTACTTTATAATTTTTGTATTCTAAAGTAAATATTGTTGCTACATATCCTTAGGCATGTTGAAAAGGATACGAATTTTCTGGGGAAAGTTGCAATAACTCCAAAACTATAACATGGATTATTTGTTTTTATGACTCCAAGGAAAGCTGTTATTTTTTTTCTACATCCTATTTTTTTTTTTTTTTTGGTTAAAATTTAGCTGTAACAAAAAAACTCATATTTTTCCAATATAAACCATTAAAAAAAATAGTTCCATAAAATTTTATACAGAAAAAATTTTAAAACGAATAATTTTGTATAGAAAAATTTGTATAACGAAATGTTTTCTATATAAAATTTTTTACAGAAAAGTTTTTATAACGAAATGTTTTCTATAGAAATCTTTTTATAATGAAACATTTTTTTTATATGAAAAATTTTACAGAAAAGTTTTTATAACGAAATGTTTTCTATAGAAATCTTTTTATAATGAAACATTTTTTTTATATGAAAAATTTTATATAATGAAAAATTTTAATAACTAAAAATTAAAAAAAAAACAATTTTTATAAAGAAAAACTTTTATTACGAAAAATTTTTATAACGAACAATTTTTAATTGAAAAATGTATAAAAAGAAAAATTTTTGTAACGAAAAATGTTTATAACGAAAAATTTTTAAATGAAAAATTTTTAAACTAAAAATTTTCTATAGAAAATTTTTTATAATGTAAAATTTTCTATAGAAAAATTTTTAAAACTTAAAATATTCTATAGAACAATATTAATAACTTTAAATTTTCTACAGAAAAAATTTTTTAACGGAAAAGCTTCTATTAAAAAATTTTTTTTAAGAAAAATTTTTAAAAAATTTTTAAAATTTTCTATAAAAAATTCTTATGTCGAAAAGTTTATATAGAAAACTTTTTATAACGAAAAATATTCTATATAAAATTTTTTTAACGAAACATTTTCTGTAGAAAAATTTTTATAATGAAAGATTTTCTATAGAAAAATTTTTATATCAAAAAATTTTTATAACGAAAAATTTGTATAACAAAAAAACTTTATAACGAAATATTTTCTACAGAAAAATTTTTGTATAACGAAAAATTTTCTCTACAAAAATTTTTATATTGAAAAATTTTCTATAGAAAAATGTCTATAATGAAAAATTTTCTGTAGAAAAAATTTTGTGACAAAAAATTTTCTATAGAAAAATTTATATATCGAAAAAATTTCTATAGAGAAATTTTTATATCGAAAAATTTTTTATAGAAAAATATGTTATAACGAAAAATTTTCTATGGTTAAAAACTTTATAACAAAAAATGATCTATAGAAAAAATTTTATATCGAAAAATTTTTAATAGAAAAATTTTTAATTCAAAAAATTTTCTATAGAAAAATGTCTATAATGACAAATTTTCTGTAGAAAAAATTTTGTGACGAAAAATTTTCTATAGAAAAATTTATATGTCGAAAAATTTTCTATAGAGAAATTTTAATATCGAAAAATTTTCTATAGAGAAATTTTAATATCGAAAAATTTTCTATAGAAACAACTTTTATAACGAAAAATTTTCTATGGTAAAAAACTTTATAACGAAAAATGATCTATAGAAAAAATTTTATATCGAAAAATTTTTAATAGAAAAATTTTTAATACAAAAATTTTTATAACAAAAAATATTGTATACAAAAATTGTTTATAACGAAAAATGTTCTGTAGACAAATTTTTATGTCGAAAAATTTTTATATCGAAAAGTTTTTATTACGAACAATTTTCTATAGAAAAATGTTTATAACGAAAAATTTTATATTAAAAAAATTCTGTAGAAATCTTTTTATAATGAAATATTATAGACAAATTTCTATAGAAAAATACATTGATATTGAAAACTTTTGTATAGAAAAATTTTATATAGAAAAATTTTTATAACGAAAAAATTTTAATAGAAAAATTTCTATAATGAAAAATTTTCTGCAGAAATTCCTTTTAACAAAAAATTTTTTGTAGTAAAAATTTGTACTCCATAGAAAAATATATATGTGACTGGGTCTATGAATAGGTGGATTATGACTCAAAAACAAAATTTCAAAAAGAAGTAAGAAAGTGCTATAGTCGGTCAAGACCGACCATACGATACCTTTCACCAATAAGGTCAAAGGTGTTTTTTTTCCTGTATAAAGACAAATTTTTGCAAAATTTTGTCATAATGCAAAAGTTATATATTTAAGCTGTTTTCGTCATTTGGACTTATATGAGAGCTAGGGTCAAATATAAACCGATTATAACGAAATTTGGCAAATGGTTATAGTTGTTACAAAAATTGTGTGTGCAAAAAATTAACTTAAATTTTACATTATCTTCACAATTACGAGCGTTTTAGTGTTTTTTTTTTGTCTCATTTAGTAAGTTTTGAGAAAAGAGTTTGTATGGGAGCTATGGTCAAATGTGGACCGATTTCAACGAAATGTGGTACAGTGATTTTAATTTACATAAGCAGTATATGTTTTAAACTTCATGAAAATATTAATTTTTGTGGCCAATATATTAATTCCGGGAAGTGGGACCTATAGGAGGTACCATAAATAATAGATCGATAACCGATGACCGATGATGAATTTCAATAGCCATGGTCCCATTACCAAAGAAATTATCTGTGTCAAATTTCATCAAATTATCTTTAGAATTGCGACCTGTAGTTTGATTACAATGTTTACATGGGGGTCCAGCCAGCCAGACGGACGGACATCACTAAATCGACTCAGAAAGTGATTCTAATCCTATTGGTATACTAAAAGGTGGGTCTTAGACAAATATTTCTATCCGTTACATACATCAGCACAAACTTATAATACCCTTTCCACCTATGGTGGTGAAGGGTGTAATTAGATATTTTTTTTGAAATTTATCGAAATTTTTAACTAATTTTTCGAAATTTGGTTTTTGAATCATAAGCCACCTTTTCCTTTTTCATAGTCCTACCCTTTCTCTATGCTATCCTGCTTTCAACAAACGGACAGATGGACTGACTGACGAAAACACAGGCGGACATCAGTCAATCACCTTAAAATTCCATAGGATATATTGTAGAATATATGTCTATACCATTTTGTGATCTTAACCAAAAAAAAAAAAATGGAATCACACTTGAATATGTCCCCATTCTTTTTGATCGTTAAAAATACGCTTAGAAAATCATAACAGTTGTTCACTATATTTTGTAGTATAAAATGTTTTCGATTTCTGTTGTTTTCAAATGAAACTTACATGAACCTTAGTTTAAGATTAATTTTTAATGAACTAATTTATAATAAAAAAAACAAACAAAAATAATAAAAATCCGCGAAATTTGAAATTATCAGTATTTTAGTTTTATTTTTTTCATAACTTATATTTTATATTTATTGAACTCTTGTTTTTTCTTGAGCATAGTAGGTTTTTATACCCACCATCAAAAAGAATGGGGGGTATATTGAGATTGTCATTCCGTTTGTAATTTTCTTAATATTGGCTCAAAAATCAAAAACGATATATATTCTGAATCCTTATGAAATTCTAAGACGATAGAGCGATGTCCGTCTGTCTGTCTGTCTGTCTGTCTGTCCGTCTGTCTGTTGAAATCACGATAACGCCTAAACGATAGGAGCTAGCTCACTGAAACTTGCTAAAACCATTTTTCATCTATGAGAAAATTTTGGTATTGAAATTGTGCAAAATCCGTTAACCTTTGACCATAGCTGCCGTATAACCTCGCCTACGCTAATTGCTTATTTGCTAATAAATAACAAACTATAATAGCTATAAAATCTGGTTTATAGCCATAAAATTTGGTATATAGAAGTTTTTCATAAGCCTTATACAGCATGTGAAATTTCATCAAAATCGGTTCACATTTAGTCATAGCTCCCATACAAAAAACTTACGGAAACAGCCAAAATTTCACCTAAAATACACTTAAATGCCAATAAAACTATAAAAGATATAACCACTAAATTTAGTACGAGGTGGTCTTATGTCGGTGCCAACGAGTGTGCAAAATTTTGTCACAATCGGTCACCATTTGACCATAGCTCCTATATAAAAATCTTACGGAAACACAAAATACAACAAGTAAGAGTGTTATATTCGGCTGTGCCGAATCTTATATACCCACCATCAAGTTGTGTTAAATTTAGAAACATATCTCATATATATACGAGGGTGCAGCAAATTCAAAACGTGGACCAAATTGGAAAAAAGTTGTTACGCTAGTTGTCATTGTTGGTAAAATATTTGGAATAACTTCGGTTGCAGTAGCTTTATAGTTCAACATTCAAAAGTATGTAAGTGGTTTCCCTAGTATTTATTTACTTTGAACAAAATTCGTTATCACAACCGGGTATGGTTTTACATTAATAAGTTGTTAAATACTTTTCCTTAAGCTTAACATTTAGTTAGGATAAAGAAGTTGATAGTAATACGACTGGTCCATATATTTTGTAAGGAGGTCCTAATGCATCTACCATATACAAATCTTAATATGCTGCTTGTACCTCCGAATCTTTTTAATTGTAGATATAAAAAGGGGATGTAATATATATATAAGAATTATAGCCAAATGTTGACCGATTGTAACAAAATTTTACACACTGGTTGGTATTTATGTAAAGCTTATTTTTGCAAAATTTAGTGGCAATAGCTATCACAGTTTCTAATTTAATAGCTTTTAACTGGTCCTTGCTAAATATTTTTTGGTTTCCGGGAGTGTATTTTATATGAGAGTTATAGTCAAATATGGACCGATTCCTATAAAATTTGATATACTGACCAATAGTTGTATAAAACTTCTCTATACTAAATTTAGTCATCATAGCTATTACAATTGTATTCAATTTATCAGCATTCATGTGTTTCCCGGGGCGGGGTTATATGGGAGCTCTAACTAAATGTGAACCGATTTTGCCCATTTTCAGTATACAACTTTTGTTACATATCAAAAATACTTTTGTAAAATTTTGTCTCTCTAGCTTTTATAGTTAAGGAGCTGTCGTGCTTTTATCTGACGGACAGACGGACATAAATCTCCTTTCCTTTTTGTATTTTTGTGTTTCTGTAAGTTTTTTATATGGGAGCTATGGTCAAATGGTGACTGATTGTAACAAAATTTTGCACACTGGCTGGCATTCACATAAGACTTGCTTTTGTAAAATTTTGTTGCTATAGCCCTTTCAGTTAAGGCGCTATCGCGCTTTTATCTAACGGACAGACGGACATAAACCCCCTTTTCTTTTTGTATTTTTGTGTTTCCGTAAGTTCTTTACATGGGAGCTATGGTCAAATGGTGACCGATTGTGACAAAATTTTGCACACTGGCTGGTATTCACATAAAACTTATTAGTGCTAAATTTGGTGGCGAAAGCTATTACATTTAAGCATTTATTGGCATTTAAGTGAATTTCAGGTGGAATTTAGGCTGTTTCCGTATGTTTTTTATATGGGAGCTATGGTTAAATGTGAACCGATTTCGATGAAATTTTACATGCTGCCTAGTGCTTATGGAAAACTTCTAGATACCAAATTTTGTCATCATAGCTATTATAATTTGTCAGTTATTAGCAAATAAGCGACTAGCCCAGACGAGGTTATACGGGAGCTATGGTCAAATGTTAACCGATTTTGCCCAATTTCAATACCAAAATTTTCTCATAAATGAGGAATGTTTTTGCTAAGTTTCAGTGAGCTAGCTCCTTTCGTTTAGGCGTTATCGTGATTTCAACAGACAGACAGACAGACAGACAGACGGACAGACAGACGGACAGACAGACGGACATCGCTCAATCGTCTTAGAATTTTATAAGGATTCAGAATATATATCGTTTTTGAGTTTTGAGCCAATATTAAGGAAATTACAAACGGAATGACAATCTCAATATACCCCCCATTCTTTTTGATGGTGGGTATAAAAAGAAAAGGGGGTTTATGTCCGTCTTTCCGACAGATAAAAGCACGATAGTGCCTTAAAGGAAAGGGTTACAGCAACAAAATTTTACAGTCTTATGTGAATGCCCACCAGTGTGCAAAATTTTGTTGCGATCGGTCACCATTTGACCATAGCTCCCATATAAAAAACTTACGGAAACACAAAAATACAAAAAGAAAACACGGTTTATGTCCGTCTTTCCGTTAGAGAAAAGCGCGATAGTTCCTTAACTACAAGAGCTAGAGAGACACAATTTAGCAAAAGTTTTTTCGATATGTTATAGAAATAGTGTGCTGAAAATGGGTAAGATCGGTTCACATTTAGTTAGAGCTCCCATATAACCCTGCCCCGGAAATCACATTTATGCTAATAAATTGAATAAAATTTTAAAATATATGACTATTTAATTTAGAACAGAGAAGTTTTATGCAACTTTCAGTCAGTACGTCAAAGTTTATAGGAATCGGTCTATTTTTGACCATAGCTTTCATATAAAAACCGCTCCCGGTAACCACTAAAATGCCACAAACGCCAGTTAAAAGCTGTTAAATTATAAACTATGTCAGCTATGGCCACTAAATTTTGCACAAATAAACTATATACTAATACCAGCCAGTGTATTAAATTTTGTAACAATCGGTCAATATTTGGCTGTAGTTCTTATATATATAACATCCCCTTTTTATATCTACAATCAAAAAGATTTGGAGGTATATTCAGTATATTAAGATTGCATCTACGAAATTAGATAGCTATTAATCAATGTTAGGTCCAGCCTTTATACACGGTAGATGCATTAGGAACTCCTAACAAAATATATGAACCTGCCGTGTTGCTATCAACATGGTTATGGCACAACGAAACAGTTTATTAATGTGAAACTATATTCGGTTTTGGAACAGCATTTTGTCCAAGGTAAATACTTGGGAAACCACTTAGATGCTTTTAAATGTTAAACTATAGTAACTATATCACTGCAACCGAATTTAGTCCAAATATATTACCAACAATAATACCACATTTGGTCAACATTTTGAATTAGCTGCACTCTCGTACAACTTGATGGTGGGTATACAAGATTCGGCACAGCCGAATATAACACTCTTACTTGTTTTGTTACTGATGTAGCTTCAAATGGCCTAAGCGAGCGGCAAACCTTGTTTTGTCGATATAATTTTTCATATGATGTAGCCCAAGTAAACGAAAAACCTTATTTTGACGGTTTAATTTTTGTTGGCTTAAAGAACATTATGCTTGCTACCTTTGAATTTTCCAACAATAAATAAAAATTTATTTTTTTTTCCTAAGAATATTCAGAAATTTTTAAATGTTTAATTATTTCATTCTTTAACACATAAGTTGGAGTTGACCGAGTTATACATGAATTTTGGTTTAACTTTATATAACATTTTAAGTAAATTTTACTTACACACAATTCACGCTGTATAAATCAAAAGTGTTTAATAATTTTCATATGGTAAACGGTGCGTATGAAAATTTTTCAAATAATTTAAATATTACTCATACGACCGCTTCTAACCATTTGCATTCATGTTTTATTCATTGGACAAATTCGAAGTTTTATCGAAACCCCTAAATAAAAAAAAAAAAGGATTTTAAAGCACAGTCAAATAGGAAATTCCACCAAAAAACCAAACAACATGATGATAGTTAATATTATGTATTCTATAAAGTAATATAGTAAAGGAAAATTACACACAAAAAAAATTTACATTTTTATCGAAAAACTTTTAAACAGAATAATTCAAAAACAATCTCAGTTTGAAATTTTTTTTTTTCCATCTTCCATCGATGTTAAAAAATCTTTAAAGTAAAATCACACAATGTAAGGAGTGTTACGAATAAAATATTTGACAAAATAAAAATTTTAAAACTATGGAAATACTGAACAAATTTATCTTATATAAAAATGTTGAATTATTACTCAGTATTTCTAAATTAATGGAATTTTCCTAAAGTCCCTTCAATTAGCGATTTATTATTTTAGCTGCTTCTGTATTACGTATTTCGTGTAGGTTAAAATCAAACATGTTCTGGGACGATTTTTTTGTTTTCTGGACAGTTGGATGGATTTAAATCTCGTTATATAATAACTAGAAAAAATACATTGCTCTTACTGCTATTAAATTTTCCTTCTTCTATAGTTCCATTAGACAAATTGAGCCAAAAAATATACTATAACTCTGACTGTCTCAGAAATGAAAAAAAACCTTTTGGTAGTCACTTCTTTGCAAAAATTTCTGTTTTTATGGTAGCTGGAACAAAAAATATTTTGTGTTGCTAAATTGATAACATTTTTTGTGAAATATTAAATCCCTATTTTATTCGTAACACACCTTATGTATTTATTTATATGAATGTCAACTAAAGAAACCATTCAACAAACCATACTACCAAGTAACCGTTCATCTATGATAAGTATTTGACTTGGAAAACAATCGTTATTACAGATATCTATGTACATATGTATGTACATTAGGGTGACAGGAATTTTTTTTTCTTTGATTTCAAATGTTTTTCTTCGGAATATTATGACACTAGGTCTAAGAGTTTAGCTCTGAAAATTTGAGCCAAATCGGACAACGTTCTATGGGCTCGCACCGAGTCCAAAGCTTAAGAGCCCATTTGTATGGGGAAAAATGGATTATTATTTTGTTTTTGCGAAATTTTTACCAAAAATGAATAATTTTTACTAGGAAAAATAATAGAATATTAAAGAGAACTAACACAGCTTTATTTCAAATCATGAAAAACGAACATCCATGAGGTAGTTTTACACCCGAAAATGTATGTCCTTGAAAACGCTCCTAAGGATATGCACCAAAAATTATATGTTGTAAATAAAGAAATTCCAAAGTTAGACATGTTTTATCATTTAATAGCTTGTTACTAGTAAATAGTTCAGTTTTGTTTAAATATAATCAAATTAACTGAGTTTTTTTTTCATGTTTGAAAATGGTACATTTTTCTCAGGTCGGTTTCAAAAATCATTTTTTAATTTTTTTAAAATTTTGTTCAACAAATATTACAAATTTTGAATTTGCTCTCCAGTGTTTTAAAACAGACAAATGGGAGAATAAAACCTAAAAAAATGAGTTTGATATCTTGAATCGATTCGGCGTACCTGCGATTTCAAATTGAAGAATTTCGCGAAAATGGAAATTTTTGGCCCAAATTCGAGTAAATGCTCGGTAAATTTTATTTTTATTAAATTTTAACAAAAAAGATAATTAATATGATTGCTTCGTTTATAGTATATTTTTTCCATAAATGAAGCAATAATATTAATTATCTTTTTTTGTTAAAATTGAATAAAAGTAAAATTTACCGAGCATTTACTCGAATTTGGGCAAAAAATTTCCATTTTCGCGAAATTCTTCAATTTGAAATCGCAGGTACGCCGAGATGGTTCAAGATATCGAACTAATTTTTTTAAGTTTTATTCTCCCGTTTGTCTGTTTTTAAACACTGGAGAGCAAATTCTAAATTTGTAATATTTGTTGAACAAAATTTTCAAAAAATTAAAAAATGATTTTTGAAACCGACCTAAGAAAAATGTAACATTTTCCAACATGAAAAAAACTAAGTAAATTTGATTATAATTAAACAAAACTGAACTGTTTTAAAACACTGGAGAGCAAATTCTAAATTTGTAATATTTGTTGAACAAAATTTTCAAAAAATTAAAAAATGATTTTTGAAACCGACCTAAGAAAAATGTAACATTTTCCAACACGAAAAAAACTAAGAAAATTTGATTATAATTAAACAAAACTGAACTATTTACTAGTCACGAGCCATTAAATGATAATTCATGTCTAACTTTGGAATTTCTTTATTTACAACATACAATTTTTGGTGCATATCCTTAGGAGCATTTTCAAGGACATGAATTTTCGGGGGGAAACTGCAATAACTTGTAAACTACTTCATGAATTGTCATCTTTGATGATTTGAAATAAAGCTGTGTTAGTTCTCTTTAATATCCTATACGTTTTTCTTGTAAGAATTATTTATTTTTAAGTTTAAGTTTCGCAAAAACAAAAAAATAACCCATTTTCCCTATACAAATGGGCTCTTAAAGTTTGGACCCGATGAGCGCCCATTGAACGTTGTCCGATTTGGCTCAAATTTTCAGATCTAAACTTTTAGATTTAGTGTCACAATATTCCGTGGAAAAAGTTACATAATTCGAAAAATCATTTTCCTTTTACAAAAAATTGTCATCCTAATGTACATATATTTATGCTTAAATACAGTCATATGAAATGAAAAACCGTTCTTCACCATTTCAGGTAACTGTATTTTAATAAAAGTATAAATATCTGTAGTAATGATTAACAAAAATATAACTGAAATAATTAGTGTTATAAACTAATTCTTGCCTTTAAAACAATGGATAACAGTCAAAATTACAATGAAGATAAACTATTTTTATACCTATTACAAAAAAGATTGTCATTCCGTTTGTAACTTCCTTTTTGCCTTAGAAACCAAAGAGATATATTTATATTCTGAAACATTATGAAATTTTAAGACAATTGAGTCCGCCCGTCTATATGTTTGGCAATAATGTTCTTCAATCCCTAAAAAATTGTATGATTGAAATTGGACAAAATCCGTTCACATTTAACCATAGCTCCCGTACAAAAGATTTTTGAAAACAGCGTAAATTCCACCTAAAATACAACCAAATGCCAATAAATATAACAATGCCTACTAAATTTAGACTTAGTTAGGTACTTTAAAATAAATAACTTTCGTTTATGCTTAAGTTCAGTACAGCATAATAAGGTTTCTATTCGAGTTTTGCTTTTAAATGTTGAACTATAAAGCTACTACAACCGAATTTAGTCCAAATATTTTACCAACTATACCAACAAGAATAACAATTTTTTTTTTAAATTAGGTTCGCATTTTGAATTAGCTGCACCCTCGTAGAAATATGATAAAAATTTCTAAATTTAACGCACCTGATGAGGGATATATAAGATTCGGCACAGCCGAATATAACACTCTTACTTGTTTTTTTTTTTTTTTTGTTAGAAAACTGAACGATGCTTCTTTTCAGCTGACGATATAAAAAGTATGTATGTATGTTTAAGTACTTATGGGTGTGTTGTAGTATTTACAACATGACAATGATAATACAATGATGAACAAAATATTTGTATGTTTAAACGTAGATACATATTTAGATATATTTTACGCAGTGATTTTGTTCTGTAAATCAGTTAAGTGTATTTGAAAAACATTAACCAGCATCAACTTTTCCTTTTTTTATGACAAAAGCCTCCAACAGAATAAGCAAAAACTTAAATAAAAATTTGCCAAAACAACAACAAATAGAATATTTTGTAAAAAGACAAGAATTGATTTGGTATGTAAAAGAAAATTATGCCTTTACAAAAACCCACTAAACTAAAGAGAAAATCAATTTTGAACATTTTAGATTTACCATTAACATGATAATGGCGGTTTTACTTGACAAATAACTACTGGGTTATTTGGAACAAACTGAAAATTAATATTAATAAAGTCATTGTAATCATCAACAACTAGAACATAGTCATCATCATCGTCATCGTCATCATTGATTGTCGAATCAATCGTTAAACAAATTTTGATGACGACGATGGATGTTGTTGCTACTGATGATAAATAATTTTGGAATCAAACATCATTTTAACTCTTGCTCTCTCGCATTCGATTTAATCCTTCAAATACTAAATGCTTAAGAATAAACAACAAATACTTTAGAATAACAACAATAAAAATAATAACAATAATGATGACAAGGACTACAAAAAGAAAATGACATTTATTTGTGATTTTATTTGTTTGTTCTATTTTTTTCCAGAATCATTTTAAAACTGTGATTGTCATTCGAGTGTACGCGTTTCATGTGAAAACAACTTGATTTTTATGCAAATTTCTTTCTATTCCTCTCCTGCATTCTCCCCCAGACTGACATTATGTTCGCTTCTTCCTTCCTTCTGTCGTCTGACTACTTTTCATAAGGGTAAGTACTTTTTAGCTATTGTTGACAAATTTTATTGCAATTTTAGTTCAAAAAAAAGTTATCTAAATAAATGTTTTTATGTAATTGTTTTTCTTTTTATTTCTTTATCAATTTCTTTAAAATTTATTGAACAATAAATAACGAGCTTAAAATAATGGAACTGAAACTAACAACTAAAATATATTTTATAAAAGAGTTTTACATAAGTGTATTGCACTAGTATTCCAATTTATTATAATTATTTATTTTTGTAATAAATAGGTTTTTGATAAAACTAAAAAATATTATTGGGGACAACATTTCCTTGACTCGTTTTGATGGTTGTTTAGCCACAATCATCAAAAGGAGTATCACAATACGATCGAAAACTACGCACTATATCTTATATTAATTTGATTTAATCCCTTTTATAGCGCTTTTGTCTTAGTCGCTAAAAAAGCAACAACAAAAATGTGGAAAATAAACCATATTTGCTTTTGTTGTTACATACAGTACATACATAAAGTAAGTAAAAAAATAAAAAAAATGACAGTATCTTTTATTAATTAGAACTTTTGTTTTTCAGCAACCTTTCCGTTGCAATTTTTTGAATTGAGCAAGTCAATTTGCACCTTTTCCATAAAAGAAATTGAACATTTTTATACCCACTATCAAAAAGAATGATACACACCATTCTTTTGAGATGGTCATTCCGTTTGTAATTTCCTTAATATTGACTCAAAAAAGTGATATATATTCTGAATCCTTATGAAATTCTAAGACGACTGAGCGATGTCCGTCTATCTGTCTGTCTGCTGAAATCACGATAACGCCTAAACGAAAGGAGCTAGCTCGCTGAAACTCTTCACCTCTGAGAAAATTTTGGTATTGAAATTGGGCAAAATCGGTTAACATTTCACCATAGCTCCCGTATAACCTCGCCTACGCTAATCGCTTATTTGCTAATAAATAACAAACTATAATAGCTATGATAATAAAATTTGGCAGCATATAAAATTTCATCAAAATCGGTTCACATTTTATCATAGCTCCCATACAAAAAACTTACGGAAACAGCCAAAATTTCACCTAAAATACACTTAAATTCCAACAAATCTATCTAGATATAACCACTAAATTAAGCACGAGGAGGCCTTATGTCAATGCCAACAAGTGTGCAAAATTTTGTCACAATCGGTCACCATTTGATCATAGCTCCCATATAAAAAACTTACGGAAACACAAAAATATAAAAAGAAAAGTAGGTTTACGTCCGTTTGTCCGTCAGATAAAAGCGCGACAGCTCCTTAACTACAAAACCTAGAGAAACAAAATTTTACAAAAGTATTTTTGATATATAACAAAAGTACACTCAGGAAATTATTACAGTAACTGATTGTATGTTGTTTAGGAAATTTTCGGTTATGTTGTTTTCAAATGAATATTCATTTAAATTTATATGAAAATTGATTTTTAACATATTTATACATTTGTTTAAAAAACAACCTACAAAAAAATACTGAAAATCCGTAACATTTGAAAATATCAGTTGTTTAGTTTTTATATATTTTTTCAATTATTGTATCAAATATAATTCGTATATATTTAATTATTGTTTTTCCTTAAGTATCTTAGGTTTGCTTACTGAAGAAACTTTTTATAATACTGGCCACCTATCACGGGGTATGGCCTAAGCAAACAACAAACTTTGTTTTGTCTGTTTGGTTTTTTGATGCCTTAAAGGATATAACCTTTTTATGGTTTCGTCTTTTATATTCCGTTAATTACAAAAACAAATGAAAATTGTCCGTTTTATGGAAATTTTACGTAGTTTTTTACCATTCAATTTTTTAAAAATAAATGAAAATTTCCGTTTTTTATACTAAAAATGTAGTTTAAATTTTTGTCAGTAATTTTTTTGAAAACAACTGAATACTCCGTTTTTAAAACTGAAAATGTAATTTAAATATTTGTCAGTTAAATTTAAATGAAATATTAATTGAATTTGAATGAAAAATCAGTTGACCGGTTTTTAAATGAATATTCATTCATTTCAAATTACATTTTAAGTTAATTTTACTTACATAATATTCTGAGTGTATATATAACCCCGCCCCGGGAAATACATGAATGCTGATAAATTGAATACAGTTGTAATAGCTTTGACGACTTAATTTAGAATAGAAAAGTTTTATGCAACTATTGGTCAGTGTATCAAATTTTGTAGAAATCGGTCCATAATTGACTATAGCTTTGTTCAAGTCCAAAGTGAGGGTATCGACATTCCCATTCCTGGTATCGATTTTGATTGAATTGACAGAGAAACTGAAGTCTTGGTGGCGCTGCAATCATCAAATATTTCTTTTTGAAATTATATTCTTTAAGACATTTTGTTCTAAAATGTAAAAATTGTAATTGTAATTGTTAACTTTTGCTCTCTATCGTTGTTGAACCGCCTTAACATTCAGTTGTTTGCTCGCGATTTTAGTTTTTTTTTATACAACTTTAATAAAGGAAAGTTAATTAAATTAACTTTTTCTTATAGAAAAAATAATAATAAAAAAAACAAATTGTGTTTTTTTTTATCTTTTTTATTTTATTGTGGTTGCGGTTGCGCTGAGGTTCCACTCCCCCCTTTGGCTTATTTATTGGTCCTTCGAGCCGGATATTTGATACCATTTTTGGACTTAGTGGAGCCTTTTTTTGGTTCAACCATCAACGGATTTTAAGGTGACGATTTTTCATTTTATTTATTTCTTGTAACTTTGTTAGAAAATAAAACAAAAGCTTACAAGAAATTGTTGTGATACAAAAAGAAATTTGTTGTTGTGTTTGTTAAATACTGCAAAAGAAAAGAATACATTATTATCTTTTCATTGCAGTGCATGGTAATACCGTAAAATTGTACCGTGTTATCAAGTAACTGAGCCACTAAATACAACTCTACCTCGTATGATCATTCACTGAACATACTGATTGATTTTGACATTTTCTTTTCATCATCATTTTCACTTTATTATTGAAGTTTCTTTTTGTGTTTTTTTTTTGTTTACATTTGTAAATTAATAAAATTATCAAAATATTTAAGTGAAATTAATAAAGTGAATAAATAAGGCAGAAAGACATTGTTCGGGTCTCGATTATTTGCCTTATCGTAGTGTAATAAATCAATAGACCGTGTCGCTGCTGCAATTTACTTTTATTACAGTCCATAAAAAAAAAAAGATTTGTTTTATTTTCTAAACTAGTGGAAAGTGTTGCCAGAAGGCTTTATTATTGATAAATTTTAAGCAAATAAAAATTTGTGATTTTACCAAAAGAGTTGGTTGGCAAATTAATTTAACTAAAATTTTGTGATAAATTTTGAACAGTGTTGCCAGCAAACTTTTTTGGAAAGAAATTTTTTAATAAAAGTTAATTTATTTTGCCAAGAATAATTTATTGAAATTTACTCTGGATAAAAAAAAAAAATATTGTTTTTAGAATCTGTTAACAGTGTTGCCAGTAAATTATTTATTTTAAAATTTGTACAAACCGAAATTTTTAGAATTTCATAGAAGGTTTTGCCAGTTAATTATTTGGTGGTAAATAATTGTTAAATTTTTTGGACAATTTTTCCAAAAGTGTTGCCAGTGAGCTTTTTTAAGAAAGTTCTTAATTTTGGTGTTCCTTTTTTAAAAAAAACGTTTACGCCGTAAAGTAATTTAAATTTTTAATTTTGGGGTTATTTTCGGTGAGTGTTGCCAGGAAGCTATTTTATTTAAAATTTTTATAAAGTTAAAGTTGTTTAATTTTTCAAAAAGTTTTGCAGAAAATTATTTTATTTAAAAAATTTATGAGTTTTGGTAACATTTTGAGAAAAGTGTTGCCAGTGAATATTTTAAAAGAAAACTTTAGATACGATTTTTGGCTGGTTTTCCGAAGTATTCTAACGGTAAACAATTTTTTAATCAAGAGAACTTAATTGGGGCGATTTACAATCAGTGTTGCCAGGAACTATTTTTTATTAAACCAGATTTGTTCAAAATAAAGTCGCCAAAGAAGTTTTATTAGAAAATTGTATGTTTTTATACAGTATTCTTCAAAGCATTGCCAAGCATTTTGTCTTTAAAAGATTTAAAGGTCTAATTTTAAATAAATATTAAAAATTTAAGTTTCTAAAATGGGAAAATCGGAGATTTTAGTGAAATTTGAAAACTTGGCAGCTCTTTTTCTAGAATTTGAGAGTGATTTTAATCAGGTAGCTGAGGAAAATCAAACTGCTCTTACTATTGATTTGCAAAAGGAAGAATTGAAAACCTTATGGGAAAAAGTTAGATTAGCATATGAGTCTTTTGCCACTAGACCTGCTAAAAAGGAGTCTCCTGCCGAATGCGACGAGGCAAAGCAATTGTACAAAGAATGTAGATTAGCCTACATTACAATTGCAGCTCAACTAGGTGAATTGTCGCAAACCTTTGTAAATAAATCTTTACTTTCATCGACACAAGGTACAAATAATGAGTCTTCGAATTTTTCACAGTCTAAGCCCTCAAATCATGTTTTAAACTTGCCACCATGTAGAATAGATATTTTTAAAGGCGATTATAAATCGTGGCCAACTTTTCGTGATATGTTCACGGCTATTTATATTAACTGTGAGGAGCTTACTGATGTTCAAAGGCTATGTTATTTGAGGCAATTCACAAGTCTTGATGCACAAGATATAGTCAGTGATTCGGACTGGACCAATGAAGGTTTTAAGAGCGCTTGGGACAATTTAGTTGATACATATGAAAATAAAAGGATTTTAGTTAATAATCAACTAAAAATTTTGTATAGCCTGACGCCTGTTAAAACCGAGTGTGCAAAAGATATAAAACGGCTACAACGAGAAATCAAGAATTGTATTTCTGTTCTTACACTCAATGGTGTAAATATTTCTGGGTGGGACGCTATATTTGTTTTCTTTTGTTCTATTAACTTGCCGGTTTTGTCCCTGTCGTTATGGGAACAGTCAGTCAAAAATAAAAAGGAGATTCCTAAGTGGAAGGATATGGACTTATTCCTGACTGCTCGTTTCCAATCTTTGGAAACTGTTTTTGATTTGAGAAATTTTGAAGATTCAAATTCAAAGGGATCTGGTCCAGGAACTTCCTCAAATAGAAGTTCAAACCAATATAAAGTGGAAACACAAGGTGGAAACCGAAAGGCTTCGGGAAACAATAACCCAAATCCAAAAGTTAGAAGTTTTCAGGCAAAAGTTACAAAGAGATCTTGCCCTTTGTGCTCTAGAGATCATTTGATTCGATTTTGCTCAAAATTTACTAATATGAACCCTGAAGAGAGATTTTTTGCTGTCAAAAGACATAACTTATGTATAAATTGCCTGGGTGAAGGCCATAAGTTGAACAATTGCAAAAGCAATACTGGCTGCGCTACCTGTAAACTCAAACATAATTCGATGTTACACAGGGAAGTTTCCGAATCACAGCCGACGACAAATTTTTCAGGTGATCAAAGTAATGATCATAATGCAACGCCGTCGTCCTCTAGTGTGCAAAATTGTTTTGCATCGACTGCTGAACACATTCTTTTGGGCACAGCACTAGTTACTATTTATTGTAGAGGGGACGTTTTCACCACAAGAGCGGTCATTGACTCAGGTTCTCAATCGAGTTTTATTTCTGAGAAGTTGCAAAGAAAACTGAATTTGCCGACCAGACAAACTAACATTGAAATTTCATCATTGAATGATGCTAATCCTGGTCGTGCGGTTAAGGAATGTGAATTTGTTTTGGGCTCTCGCATAGACAAACGTTTCAGGTTAGAGATGTCGGCTTTAATATTGCCAAAATTAACGGGAAATTTGCCGAACAAAACTATAGACATCTCTAACATACGTTCTGAACTAAATTTCCAACTAGCTGATCCCAACTTTGCAGTAAGTAGACCCATAGATATTTTGATAGGATCTGATGTTTATTCTAGGATAATGTGTGATGGCTCTCAGCAAAAATCTTTGGGAAATTTAATGGCCCATGAAACATATTTTGGTTGGGTTTTAATAGGTTCGATGGCCGATAATTCTACAAACCGTCCCACTATCCATTCGTTTTATACTAAAACAAGTCTAGATAAACAGTTAGAAAATTTTTGGAAATTAGAAGAGCCACCACAAGTTTCCCACTTGACTCCGGAAGACGAATATTGTGAAGAACTGTATAAAAGGACTACCAGAAGAGATAGTAGTGGTCGATATGTAGTCTCGTTGCCCTTTAAATCAGAATTCATCAATGACATTCAGCTAGGATCTTCTCGGGAAAAAGCACGTCGGCAATTTTTGAGAAATGAAATCTCGCTTTCGAAAAATCCTGCGCTTAAGTCGGTTTACGATAATGTTTTGTCTGAATATGAAGATTTAGGTCACATGAGGCAAGTTAAGGAAGTAAATGGGGATAAACATTATTATCTACCACACCATGCTGTTTTTAAACCCGACAGTGCTACTACTAAGGTCAGGGTAGTTTTTAACGCCTCAAGCAGAACCTCTTCAGAGTTAAGCCTAAACGATATTTTATATACTGGGCCTGTCTTACAAAATGATCTAATGTCGTTGATCATAAGATGGCGTTTTTATCGCTATGTCTTCAATGGAGACATTGAAAAAATGTATCGGCAGATACTTTTAGATTCAAAACAGAGGGACTTTCAACGAATTGTGTTTAGAAAAGATCCGAAGACCGATTTAAAGGATTTTCAATTAAACACCGTCACTTTTGGGGTAAACTGTGCTCCGTTTTTGGCAATTCGAACTTTGCTTCAGCTAGCGGATGACGTAGAAGAATTTTTGCCATTAGCTTCAAAAATCTTGCGTCGTATGATGTATGTCGATGATGCGTTAGTTGGGACACACGATATTTCAATGGCAATTAAGGCTCGTGACCAACTTATTTCAGCATTATCATCCGCGGGCTTTTCAATGAGGAAATGGACCTCTAATGAAGAAAGAATTTTAGAAGGATTGCCTACAGACCATTTGTTGCATGAACATTTTCTTGAAATTGATGACTTCAGCACGGCAAAAACTTTGGGAATAAGGTGGAACGCGAAGTCAGATCAATTTTATTTCGTAACGTCTCAGATTCCAATCAAAGAACGGTTTACAAAAAGGGAAGTCTTATCCCTAATTGCTCAGCTTTTTGACCCAGCAGGTTGGTTAGGACCTGTCGTAATCGTAGCCAAAATGTTGATGCAACAGATTTGGAGCGATAAGACTGATTGGGATGAATTTTTATCGGAGACAAGTGGTCAAAAATGGACTCAGTTCTTAAAGGATTATGGGGCTTTAGATAATATTAAAATATGTCGTTGGATCGGGTTTAAACCGTCAGCCAAATTACAAGTCCATGGATTTTCGGACGCATCGGAAAAGGCATATGGGGCGTGCGTATATGTTCGAATTGAAAAAGAGAATGGTGCTATAGAGACAAATTTATTATTAGCCAAGTCGAAGGTAGCACCTCTTAAAACTGTATCCCTTCCAAGGTTGGAACTTTGTGGCGCCTTGTTGTTGTCGGATTTAATAGCCACAGTCAAAAAAGATTTGAATTTGGACGAAACTAGAACAAATTATTTTACTTGGAGTGATTCCATGATTGTTCTAGCATGGCTACAAAAACCGCCCAATACCTGGACTACTTTTGTCGCAAATAGAGTGTCGAAATAGTTGAAAAGGTTGGTAAAGAGTGTTGGAGACATGTTAGTTCCTCTGACAATCCAGCGGATTTATTGAGTAGAGGTGTTCGACCTCAAGATTTAGTTGAAAATCGAGTTTGGTGGCATGGACCTTTATGGCTTAGTTCGAATAGTGCTCATTGGGAAACTTCAGTAGATAAAAGTGTCAGTACATGTGAAGAACAACGGATTCATAAGGCACTTTTTTCGTATTTCAAGTCGTATTATGACTTGACTCAAGATTTTTCGTCATATCCACGAATGCTTAGGGTAATGGCATATGTCCTACGAGGAATCAATGTTATTCTTAAAATAGATGGACCCCGCTACACATCGTTAGAGGTTACGACAGAAGAAATAAATTTGGTTAAGAAAAAACTTATAATAGTTGCTCAGAAAGCTTCGTTTTCAAACGAATATTATAGCTTATCAAAAAAAGAGCCTATTCAGCATAGCAAAATTTCGAATTTAAACCCTTTTGTAGACGATAAAGGCATCATTCGTGTAGGAGGCAGATTGGCAAATGCGCCCAACTTATCATTTAATGAAAAATTCCCCATTATACTGTCTTCTAATTGCCATCTTGCTTTACTAATTGTGACATTTATCCATAAAGTAACATTGCATGGAGCAAACCAACTGATGCTAAGGGTTTTAAGAGCTGAATTTTTTATACCTCGAGCAAAGAATTTGATAAAAATGATCATAGGTCGCTGCAAAATATGTACTATTCAAAAGAAGGCAACACAGAATCAGATTATGGCAGCACTTCCTACTTCTCGAACAATAATTTCTCGTCCCTTCAGTAATACTGGGGTTGATTTTGCTGGACCCTTCGATATAAAGAATTATACGGGTCGCGCATGCTTGATAACCAAGGGTTACGTATGCATATTTGTGTGTTTTGCTACAAAGGCGATTCACTTAGAAGCTGTTAGTAGTTTGTCGACTGCAGCTTTTCTAGCGGTATTTCATAGATTTGTTGCACGTCGGGGGTACCCGCAAAATATATATTCTGACAATGGCACCAATTTCGTAGGAGCTTCAAGGGAAATGAAAGCTGAATTTCGCATCTTTCTAAATGGTTTAGGTTCTGAGGTAAATTCGGAATTTACAACGCATGGCTTAAAATGGCACTTTAACCCTGCAAGCGCACCTCACATGGGAGGTCTTTGGGAGGCAGGCGTTAAAAGCTTCAAATATCATTTTCGCAGAATCGCTGGGAACTTGAAATATACATTTGAAGAATTTGCCACGCTATTAGCTCGAATTGAGTCTTGTCTAAATTCAAGGCCATTATGTCCTATGAGTGAAAATGTAGATTGTTTAGACGTTCTTACTCCAGGGCACTTTTTGATTGGTGGACCAATGTTGTCTCCACCCGAAGTTGAGATTTCTGAAGCACCTTTATCTATCACAAATCGTTGGCAAAGAATAAAGGCTTTAAATCAACAGTTGTGTATAAGATGGAAGGATGAATATCTAAAAGATATGCAAAAAAGACATAAATGGAAATTTATGCAGAAAAACCTTGAAATTGGTGACATGGTAGTTATTCGAGAGGACAATTTACCGACAAACGAATGGCGTTTAGGTCGGGTTGAGAAAGTACACTTAGGAAGAGATAGAAATGTCAGAGTTGTAGAGTTGAAAACGGCACGTGGTTCAGTTACAAGACCTGTTGTGAAGCTGGTAGTGCTTCCAACATACTAAAGTAATATTTTTAATAACATTTTTGCAGCATCATGGTCTCCAGCAAAAAGTATGCCGAAGGTAGAAATACCAATAGAATGGTTTGCCGTGTGTGTTGTAGAGACCACCCTTTACGTTTTTGTAAAGAATTTTTGAAGGAGGACTACGAAGAACGCATGCGACTAGTGTCGATTTATAAGTACTGTGCAGGGTGCTTGAGCCATGACCACACTTGGCGTACGTGCGAGAGTACTGGGAAATGTAGACGGTGTGGTGACATGCATCACACTTTGCTACACAAGCCTGTCGAAAGACCTCGTTCGTCTGGACAGCAAAATAAACGTGTCAAACGTTTGCGGAAAGGACCTCGTTCGTCCGACTGCCAAAATACTTCCCAAAGAACCTCGCGCAGACGTCAGAAGAGAAAGGGACCTAGTTCGTCCCAAGTATCTGCCAATAGACCTAGTTCGTCTAACGGCCAAGACAGCGAGAGTCCTAGTTCGTCTCGAGCTGTGGTTCCTGTAAATATGGGGAACAACTCAGCACCCAAAGGGAGAAACCGTTCGCAACGAAAGCTTGCGCAACTCAATATTCCGGTATCTGTTTACCACGTTAATCAGATGGTCATGCTGAAACCAACAGCGGTAATAAAAATTGTTGCGAAGGAAAGATATATCATAGAGCGAGCGATGATAGATCCAAGTGCGGAAGATTCAACTATCTCTGATGATGTCGTCAAACGCTTGGGAGCCAAAACCATTAAAATTGGAAGCAGTTTGAAGTGCCTAGTTACGATTCGAGGTAATTACGGAATGAGCGTAACGGTGGAGACTTATGCTCGAGTTAAGCACAAATACAGTGTAGTCACTCCTTCACAAACAATCGATAGCGGTATTTTGGATGAATTCCCGGGGCTTCAATTGGCGGATCCTCAGTTTCATGTGTCCGCCCCGGTTCACATTACACTAGGAGGCGACGTGTATCCACGTATTATACGAAATGGAGTAGTTGGAGGAACTTTTGGCAAACCATTAGGTCAATTTTCAATATTTGGATACATTATTTCAGGAGCCTGCTCAAAATGATCATCAATGGGATGACTTCATTAAATTTTTCTTTTTTTCTTTCTTATTATTAAAATAAATGAATTTTATATTTTTTTTGAATTGTTTCGTTCTTTTTTTCCTTTTCTATATCTCTTTATTTTTTATCTAGCTTCATTTCTATTTAGCAAAAGACATTATTTTTGGTTGCAATACTGCAAGGCGGCCGGGATGTTCAAGTCCAAAGTGAGGGTATCGACATTCCCATTCCTGGTATCGATTTTGATTGAATTGACAGAGAAACTGAAGTCTTGGTGGCGCTGCAATCATCAAATATTTCTTTTTGAAATTATATTCTTTAAGACATTTTGTTCTAAAATGTAAAAATTGTAATTGTAATTGTTAACTTTTGCTCTCTATCGTTGTTGAACCGCCTTAACATTCAGTTGTTTGCTCGCGATTTTAGTTTTTTTTTATACAACTTTAATAAAGGAAAGTTAATTAAATTAACTTTTTCTTATAGAAAAAATAATAATAAAAAAAACAAATTGTGTTTTTTTTTATCTTTTTTATTTTATTGTGGTTGCGGTTGCGCTGAGGTTCCACTCCCCCCTTTGGCTTATTTAGCTTTCATATAAGAAACACTCCCGGAAACCAAAATATATTAAGCAAGGACCAGTTAAAAGCTATTAAATTAGCAACTATAACACTAAATTTTGCAAAAATAAAATAAATAGCAGCCAGTGTACAAAATTTTGTTACAATCGGTCAACATTTGGCTATAATTCTTATATATATATATATATATATATATTATCCCTTTATCCCCTTTTTATACCCACTATCAAAAAGAATGGGGGGTATATTGAGATTGTCATTCCGTTTGTAATTGCCTTAATATTGGCTCAAATATAAAAAACGATATATATTCCGAATTCTTATGAAATTCGAAGACGATTGAGCGATGTCCGTCTGTCTGTGCGTCTGTCTGTGCGTCTGTCTGTCTATCTGTCTGTCTGTCTGTCTGTCCGTCTGTCTGTCCGCCTGTCAGTCAGTCAGTCAGTCTGTGTGTCTGCCTGTCTGTCTGTCCGTCTGTCTGTCCGCCTATCTGTCAGTCTGTTGAAATCACGATAACGCCTAAACGAAAGGAGCTAGCTCACTGAAACTTAGTAAAACCATTCTTCATCTATGAGAAAATATTGGTATTGAAATTGGGCAAAATCGGTTAACATTTGACCATAGCTCCCGTATTACCCCGACTACGCTAATCGCTTATTTGATAATAAATAACAAACTATAATAGCTATGATGACAAAATTTGGTATATAGAAGTCTTACATAAGCCTTAGGCAGCGTGTAAAATTTCATCAAAATCGGTTCGCATCTAGTCATAGCTCCCATACAAAAAACTTACGGAAACAGCCAAAATTTCACCTAAAATACACTTAAATGCCAATAAATCTAAAACTATAGCAGATATAACCACTAAATTTAGTATATGTTGGTTTTATGTCAATGCCAAAGAACAAAATTTTGTCTCAATCGGTCACCATTTGACCTTAGCTCCCATATAAAAAACTTGCGAAAACACAAAAATACAAAAAGAAAAGGGGGGTTATGTCAGTCTTTTCGTTAAAGAAAAGCTATAGCTCCTTAACTACAAGCGATAGTTCCCAAACAACAAGAGCTAGAGAGACAAAATTAAGCAAAAGTATTTTTAATATATTATAGAAATTGTGTGCAGAAAATGGGTAAAATTGGTTCACATTTAGTTAGCCCAGTTCACATTTAGTCAGCTGCCCCGGGAATCACATTTATGCTGATAAATTGAATAAAATTGTAAAATCTTTGACTAATAAATTTAGAACAGAGAAGATTTATGCAACTTCCAGTCATTTTGTCAAATTTTTTAGGAATAGGTCCATTTTTGACCATAGCTTTCATATAAAAACCGCTCCCGGTAATCACTAAAATGCCATAAACGCCAGTTAAAAGCTATTAAATTATTAACTATGTCAGCTATGGCCACTAAATTTTGCACAAATAACCTGGCTATAGTTCTTATATATATACCATCCCCTTTTTATATCTACAATCGAAAAGATTTGGAGGTACATTCAATATATTAAGATTGCATCTACGAAATTAGATAGCTATCAATCAATGTAAGTTCCAGACTTTATATACGGTAGATGCATTAGGAACTCCTAACAAAATACATGAACCTGACGTGTTGCTATCAACATATTTATGGCACAAAGAAACAGCTGATTTATGTGAATCTATATACGGTTATGGAACAGAATTTGGTCCAAGGTAAATACTAGGGAAACCACTTAGATACCATTAAATGTTGAACTATAGTAACTATACCACTGCAGCCGAATTTAGTCCAAATATTTTACCAACAATACCTCATTTGGTCAACATTTTGAATTAGCTGCACTCTCGTACAACTTGATGGTGGGTATACAAGATTTGGCACAGCTGAATATAACAGTCTTACTTGTTAATGATTATCTAATATATACTGATGCAATCAGACTTACAGTTTAGAAGATACAGATTTCTTACAACTTGTTTTGTTTCAAACCACTTTGCTCTAGTATATACTCTCGCAGTTTTATTTTTTCTACAGGCAAACTTTCATCGTGAATCGCAATGAAAACAAGTTTTATATTATCTATTTTCTAATCAGGACTCTATAAGTATTTTAGAGTTCATTCGTAACTCTTTTAAAATCGGGGACTATAACAAACAACATTGATCTTAACCCTTAATATTTTAACACATACAAAATTTATAAAAAAAAAACTAAACGCAAACCACAAAAAAATCAAACAATACAACTAATGCCAAAATATAACTGCTTAAACCTCAAAAGCGGAAAAAGGAAACGGAAACTGAAAATAGCCTAACGGTTTTTGCAATTTCCACCAGAAAACAAAAAATTTAATATAATAATAATAATAATGAAAACAAATAATTTAAATAAAAACGTGTTCAACTCTGAATGTTAATAAAATTTTATGGATAAAAAAAATCCAAAACATACAACAACAATAAATTCCAATAATAAAAATAAGAAAAGAAAAATAAAATAAATAAATAAACAAACAAACAAAAAATACTAATAAAATGTTAAAAGTATTAAATAAAATAAATACAACAAACATATCAATAATGGGCTAAAAAGTTTAACAAAAGCAATAAATAGAAAACAAAAAGTAATACATATTTTTTATGCAATAAAATATAGAACCAAAAAATAAACTAAGACCATTAAATATTATAGAGATTTAAAAATCAAATAAGATTAATAAATAAACGCAAAATAACCAAGAGTTAAATAAATACAAAAGTCATTAACTAATACGATAAACCAAGTATCGATAATGAACATACATATATAATCAAGGATAAGTTTATATTTGTATTTATAGCAGAGATGGCCAAATATTGATTGTGCTACCACAACAAAATACGTTTAAGCTCCAGCTTGTTAAAAAAAAAACTCCCAAGAAAAAATTTTAAAATTTGCTGTGCAACATTTGTTAAAGCAAAATTGTATTCTCTGCAATCGCAAATATAAATATATGTTTTGGCGTCACTGATCTAGCGCATACATTAGAATGTCCCGCCTTTATTAAAATTTGTAATAAAGAAAGACATACCCCCATATATTTTATATCCACCGATAGAGCGATGTCTGTTTGTCTGTGTGTCTGTCTGTCTGTGTGTCTGTCTGTCTGTTGAAATCACGATAACTCCTAAACGAAAGGAACTACTTAACTGAAACTTTTCAAAGATATTCTTCATTGGAAAAATTCTGGTATTAAAATTGGGCAAAATCGTTCCACATTTGACAATAGCTCCGGTGTAATCTCGTCTAGGCTCATCTCTTATTTGTTAATAAATGACAATGGTGAGAAAATTTGGTGAGAAAATTTGGTAAATAAAAGTTTTACATAAGCACTAGGCAGCATATGAAATTATATCGAAATCGGTTCACATTTAACCATAGCTCCCATACAAAACAATTACGGAATCAGCCTAAATTCCACCTGAAATACACTTAAATGTCAAAAAATGATAAACTAAAAGAGCTATGACTAATAACACACTGATACATTTTGAGGAAAAAGAAATACACTTTTAAGGAAACCTATATCAAACGATAGGCCTTATTGAGTGTATCAGTTTGTCATTTTTAGAAATTTCGATATACCCTCAAAATCGAAAGTTATCGATAAAAAAAAACGAATTTTTTGGACTTCTCGAACAAAAATAGGCCTAGCTAAGTCATTTTTTATCGATTTAAAATTTTAACACGGTTTGAGACAGACAAGACATCAGGCTTTCTTCTTGTTAAAAAAAACTTTTTTATTTCATCAAATTATCACAAAAATATTTTCAAACAAATTTAAATTTTTATTTTTTTTTTCGATTTTTTCACATTGGGACGCCGTTTTCCACAGTATTTTGTTAGGAATGCCAAACTTTTTTATATTTACTTGAAAAGTGCATTAAATATTTTGTGAACCTAGATTATTTAAATTTAAATTAACAGCGAATTAAAAAAAAATATAAGTTTTTTTTTGTAAAAGGGCCAGTTTAATTAACGTACTATATACGTATAAGTACTTATATTTATACGCACTTATGAATGAAGTTAAAAAAGGATAGAAACAAAGAAGTACGACATAATGTCTAAGCTCTATTTATGCCTATATTGCCCTTCTCGGTTTGACTGTCTTGAAATCATCCCAACTTTCACAACCAAACCCTTTTCTGGTATTGCGAAGCCCAACGGTTTTTAGTTGAGATCGGTAATACAGCTTTCACACTATGAAACTAGTTGCATAGGGTTTCTGCAACCAGTTTCATAGTGTGAAAGCTGTCTAAGGTGTTGCCATTTCAAAATATGATTTGATATATACAAAATTATTGCTGTGAAAATGTCTCTACTTTCGAAAAAGACACTCTAACGTAATATTGTATAGAAAATTTTCTAATATACAAATAATACTGAATTCACCTTTTTTACTAAAATTGTTATATCTCTGTTAATATGTTTCCGATTTTAACTAAACAACTCTTGTTTTACAAAATGGTAACCATGATTTTTTTTTAAGTCAAAATATATTAGGTCTTCTGATAAATTTTACGAAAAAAATCTTCCGAAGTTGAAAAAATCGAAAAAAAAATAAAATTTTAACTTCAGCGGAAAATATTTTTATGAAAAATTGGTCATGTTAAAAAAAGGTCTTTACGATTTTTTGTTTTCTGTCGAAACACATTTTAAAATTTAAAATCGATGTAAAAATGACTCAGGTAAGCCTTCTTTTCTCCGCTAAGTCCAAAAAAATCGTTTTTTATCGATAACTTTCGATTTTGAGGGTATATCGAAAATTTTAAAAATGGTAAAATGATCTTCTAACCGAGTTCTACTGGTTGAGCTTGGTTTCGTTCCGAGTGTATTTTCACTGTATCAGAGTGTAATTTGGCACAAAAAAGATCAATGTGAGTACCAGCCAGTGTGCAAAATTTTATTACAATCGGTCACCATTTGAACATAGCTGCCATATAAAAAGTTTACGGAAACACAAAAGGGGGTTTATGTCCGTCTGTCCGTCAGATAAAAACGCGATAGCGCCTTAACAAAAAGACTAGAGGGACAACATTTTATAAAAATATTTTTGATATATTGAGAAAGTTGGGTATTAAAAGTGGACGAAATCGGTTCACATTTAGTTACAGTTCCTATATAACCACGCCCCGGAAATCACATTAATGCTGATAAATGGAATACAATTGTAATAGCTATGACGACTAAATTTAGAATGGGATAGTTTTACACAATTGTTGGTTAGTATATAAAATTTTATAGGAATCGGTCCATATTTGACTATAGCTTTCGAATAAAAAACACTCCCCGAAACCAAAAAAAAAATTGTAACAAAGGCGAGTTAAAAGCTGTTAAATTGGAAACTATGGCAGCTATGGCCACTAAATTATGCGAGAATAAGCTTTGTATAAATACCAGCCAGTGTGTAAAACCGTTCAGCATTTGGCTATAATTCTTATATATAGTATATCTAAAACGAAAAAGATTCGGAGGTACATTATGCAAGATTGCACAAAGGAAATTAGATAAGTATCAATCAATGTCCAGACTTTATATGCGGTAGATGCATTAGGAACTCCTAAAAAAAATATATGAACCTATTGTATTACTGTCAACATGTTTATCAACATCATTATTTAGTACAAATATTTTACCATCGGTACCAACTCGCGTTAAATTTTTTTCGAATTTGGTCCACATTTTGAATTAGCTGCACCCTTGTAGATATATGAGATATGTTTCTAAATTTAACACAATTTGATGGCGGGTATATAAGATTCGGCACAACCGAGTATAACACTCTTGATTGTTAACATTTTGAAATGAGCTTGAAGAAAAAACATGTATAATAAATGTAATGGGTTTTACATAAGTTATTTCATTTCAAAAATAAAAAAAATATTTTTTTTTTTCCACTTTTTTTAGTTTTTGATCCATTGTGCATTCGATATTAAACCCATAATTTTTAAAAAATACTGGCATTAATTTTTTTAATATTTAAGATTTTAATGAAAGTTTAAAAAATCATTCAAATGTGCCTTTAATTACATTTTTATGTATATTTTTCTTGCGTGCCCATGGGCTCAAAATGGTTCCAGTTTTAAACAGACAAATAATTTCTTAAATATGGGTTATATGCTTACTAAAGCTTCTAAAAGCTTCTTCTATTTTCTTTAGAAAATGACCACGGATCAAAAATGACAGTTTAAGAATCAAAAATGTGTATGTAGCACAGTGTTATTATCGTATTTGCAGATTTAAAGCGAAACAGATTAAACCAAAAATAAATAGATAAAAAAAGAGTTAAGAACAAAAGCTTAAAATATTTTTAGTTTTTATGAACACAGTCCTTTTGAAAAGCCATTATAAAATGCGTGTTTAAAATTTCAAAATCTACAATATAATACTTAAATCTACGCATTTATCAGAAAATTTATTTTAAACTTTTAACCAATAAAATGTTTAATGTTTAAATATTGGATTATTTATACAGACCATATCTTAACCAAAGTCCAGTTAATATTGAAATATTTTTTGCTTTAGCCTGCATTAATGTTTTATTGATTTAACCAAACACAAAACATCCTTTGGCTATTGTAAAATTAAACAAAAAATCCAAAGTCTAGAACAAGTAATCAAACAAATAAATATAGTCTTTTAAAGCTTTGATCCTTTGAAGATGTGGTTACGCACGTGTTTCTTAAGAAAAGTAATCCTATAGTCGACCCTTGTTTAAAAATAGAATAATTTATAAATAGTATTTGTCTACAAATATTTACAATATCCTTGTGCTGCCACAATACTTTATATTATAAAATTAAGTAGAACTAAGTAACAAATAAGATTAAAATAAACTACAGAAAAACTAGAAGGAAACTAACAGGGAACCAGAAAAGATCTATAACAGAACAGAAGTTTTTCAAAACCTTTAGACTTTTTTTACAAAACCCTTGTACCATAAGAATATAAACACCACCAATGACTCTTACATATTCAAACCATGAATTCAAATAAAGATTTTTTTACAATATTGATACTTGCTAAGGATTACAAAAGGTCTTATGGATTTCTATTGTTTGTTTACAAATTTATCCATAATCTGTGACAATTTGGTAACTTATGGTTCATCATTTTAGGTTAATATGTATCTGATTACAAAACATTTGGAACCAAAAATGAAACCAATAACATTTTATATAGACAATATCTACATGTTTACAAATCAATATCGTTCGTTACTGTAGCAGAAGCTGAAGCACAACAAAAAGATTTTAAAAAGATTCAAAAATACAAAACAAATAAAATGAAGCAGGAATTGCCCTCCTAAACGACAAAGGTTCACAATGGAAATCACTACGACAACACTGATAATAACTAACATGTGAATGTATGCACGAACACGTCTAAATGTTAAGACATTGAAGTCTAATGAAATTGTCCATTTTCTTCTAAAAAGGGCAAATTTTAGAAATCATTGTTAGCTGTATTTTATATTAAACAAATTTCATTCAATTTATCTAGTTGCCACACGATACATCGATATTGTCTTTGATATATAGCTTAAAATTTTAAGTAATATATTGATATTTTGAATTAAATTTAAATAAATTGGCAACTTACAATATACATCAAATTTTCAATAAGTTTATAAGAAATTTTTCAAAAATTTATAATCCTTATAGGAAATTTTTCAAAAATTCCATATCTTTATAAGAAATTTTTAAAAAATTTCCAATTTTTATAGGAAATTTTCAAAAAATTTTATATTTTTATGGAAATTTTTCAAAAATTTCCCATTTTTATACAAAATTATTTTAAAATTTCCTATTTTTATAAGAAATGTTTTAAAAATTTACTATTTTTATATGAAATTTTTCAAAAATTTACTTTTTTAATTAAAATTTTTCAAAAATTTACTTTTTTAATTAAAATTTCTCAAAAAAAAATTCCTATTTTTATTGGAAATTTTCAAAAATTTACTATTTTTAAAGAAAATTTTTCAATAAATTACTATTTTTAAAGGACAGTTTTCAAAAATTTACTATTTTTATAAGAAATTTTTCAAAAATTTATTATTTTTATAGGAAATTTTTCAAAAATTTACTATTTAATAGGAAAATTTTCCAAAGATTTACTATTTTTAAACGAAATTTTTTAAAAATTTAATATTTTTATAGGAAATTTTTCAAAAATTTACTTTTTTTATAAGAAATTTTTCTAACATTTCCTATTTTTATAGGAAAATTTTAAAAAATTTACTATTTTAAAAGGAAAATTTTCAAAAATTTACTATTTTTAAAGGAATGATTTCAAAAATTTACTATTTTTATATGAAATTTTTCAAAAATTTACCATTTTAATTAAAATTAAAAAAAAGTACTAGTTTTATAAGAAATTTTTCAAAAATTTACTATTTTAATAGCAAATTTTTCAAAAATTTCTAATTTTTATAGGAAATTTTTCAAAAATTTCTAATTTTTATAGGAAATTTTTCAAAAATTTACTATTTTTATATGAAATTTTTCAAAAATTTACCATTTTAATTAAAATTAAAAAAAAGTACTAGTTTTATAAGAAATTTTTCAAAAATTTACTATTTTAATAGCAAATTTTTCAAAAATTTCTAATTTTTATAGGAAATTTTTCAAAAATTTCCTATTATTATAGAAAATTTTTCAAAAATTTCCTAGTTTAATAGGAAATTTTTCGAAAATTTCCTATTTTTAAAGGAAATTTTTCAAAAATTTCCCATTTTTATAGAAAATTTTTAAAAAATTTCCATTTTGATAGGAAATTTTTCAAAAATATCCTATTTTTATAGGAAAGTTTTCAAAAATATCCTATTTTTATAGGAAAGTTTTCAAAAATTTCCTATTTTATAGGAATTTTTTTTAAAATTTCCTATTTTTATAGGAAATTTTTTAAAAATTTCCTATTTTTATAGGAAATTTTTTAAAAATTTCCTATTTTTATAGGAAATTTTTCAAAAATTTCCTATTTTTATAGGAAATTTTTCAAAAAATACCTATTTTTATAGGAAATTTTTCAAAAATTTCCTATTTTTATAGGAAATTTTTCAAAAATTTCCTATTTTTATAGGAAATTTTTCAAAAATTTCCTATTTTTATAGGAAATTTTCTATTTTTATAGGAATTTTTTCAAAAACTTCCTATTTTTATAGGATATTTTTCAAAAATTTCCTATTTTTATAGGAAATTTTTCAAAAATTTCCTATTTTTATAGGAAATTTTTCAAAAATTTCCTATTTTTATAGGAAATTTTCTATTTTTATAGGAATTTTTTAAAAAATTTCCTATTTTTATAGGAAATTTTTCAAAAATTCCTATTTTTATAGGAAATTTTACAAAAATTTCCTATTTTTATAGGAAATTTTTCAAAAATTTCCTATTTTTATAGTAAATTTTTCAAAAATTTCCTATTTTTATAGGAAATTTTTCAAAAATTTCCTATTTTTATAGGAAATTTTTCAAAAATTTCCTATTTTTATAGGAAATTTTTCAAAAATTTCCTATTTTTATAGGAAATTTTTCAAAAATTTCCTATTTTTATAGGAAATTTTTCAAAAATTTCCTATTTTTATAGGAAATTTTTCAAAAATTTCCTATTTTTATAGGAAATTTTTCAAAAATTTCCTATTTTTATAGGAAATTTTTCAAAAATTTCCTATTTTTATAGGAAATTTTTCAAAAATTTCCTATTTTTATAGGAAATTTTTCAAAAATTTCCTATTTTTATAGGAAATTTTTCAAAAATTTCCTATTTTTATAGGAAATTTTTCAAAAATTTCCTATTTTTATAGGAAATTTTTCAAAAATTTCCTATTTTTATAGGAAATTTTTCAAAAATTTCCTATTTTTATAGGAAATTTTTCAAAAATTTCCTATTTTTATAGGAAATTTTTCAAAAATTTCCTATTTTTATAGGAAATTTTTCAAAAATTTCCTATTTTTATAGGAAATTTTTCAAAAATTTTCTATTTTTATAGGAAATTTTTCAAAAATTTCCTATTTTTATAGGAAATTTTTCAAAAATTTCCTATTTTTATAGGAAATTTTTCAAAAATTTCCTATTTTTATAGGAAATTTTTCAAAAATTTCCTATTTTTATAGGAAATTTTTCAAAAATTTCCTATTTTTATAGGAAATTTTTCAAAAATTTCCTATTTTTATAGGAAATTTTTCAAAAATTTCCTATTTTTTCAAAAATTTCCTATTTTTCAAAAATTTCCTATTTTTATAGGAAATTTTTCAAAAATTTCCTATTTTTATAGGAAATTTTTCAAAAATTTCGTATTTTTATAGGAAATTTTTCAAAAATTTCCTATTTTTTTCAAAAATTTCCTATTTTTCAAAAATTTTCTATTTTTATAGGAAATTTTTCAAAAATTTCCTATTTTTATAGGAAATTTTTCAAAAATTTCCTATTTTTATAGGAAATTTTTCAAAAATTTCCTATTTTTATAGGAAATTTTTCAAAAATTTCCTATTTTTATAGGAAATTTTTCAAAAATTTCCTATTTTTATAGGAAATTTTTCAAAAATTTCCTATTTTTATAGGAAATTTTTCAAAAATTTCCTATTTTTTCAAAAATTTCCTATTTTTCAAAAATTTCCTATTTTTATAGGAAATTTTTCAAAAATTTCCTATTTTTATAGGAAATTTTTCAAAAATTTCGTATTTTTATAGGAAATTTTTCAAAAATTTCCTATTTTTATAGGAAATTTTTCAAAAATTTCCTATTTCTGTAGGAAAAATTTTATTTTTATAGTTTTTCAAAAACTTTCTATTTTGATAGGATTTTTTTTTTAAATTTACTATTTTTATGGGCAGTTTTTCAAAAATTTACTATTTTTATAGGAATTTTTTCAAAAGTTTACATTTTTTATAGCAATTTTTTTTCAAAAAATTCACAATTTTTATAGGATTTTTTTTAATTATATAATAATAATACTGTATTTTTCTAGAAGTCTTTAAAGGTTTTATATATTTTTGTTAAAATATTGACTTAAAAGAATTAAAATATGGCTGACATATTTAAACTTTCCACAAAAAAAAAAAAAAAAGAATCAAAGGCGTATACTCAAAAAATGTATTTCTACACATAAAATTAAAATAAAGTAAAATTAATTAATATTTAATTTATTGCCCACGACCATGGTTGCCAGCATCTCATAATTAATTGTTGTGGCATATAAAATTTCAATGAATTTTTTATATGTTGACAGAAATTACCACTGACAAATATTAAATATGTAAAAAAATAAAAATATAAATGTATAGAAGGAAGGACAAACAGACAGATAGATATAAAAAGTCAATAGACGAATTGTTTTTTTTTTATCAACAAATAGTCATTTATAATGGATTATTGTATAAAATTAACTATTTAAAGAGAAAATAAATTTACTATATTTAAATTTATTTCCTAGCCATTATTTAATTTAAGAATGTATCTTTATGCTTATACATATGTCTACAATTATTTCCTATAATTAGATAAGAAACCGCAGTATTGCCAGTTTTGAGAAGTATTAAATGTTAATTGATGCTAAGACCAAATTCAGTTTATATCTAGATTCACTAAAATAGCGAAAGGAACACACTAACTAAATAAATCAAATATATCTATGTAATTACACTGGTCAACAAGAGAAATTACTTTGAAGTCTAACTACTTAATTTCGATGTATTAGGGCCTTCTTAGTACAAAAACACCCAAAATTTAAAATTCTATGGAAACGATTTGTTTTAAACTTTTTTTTCCTCAATTACGGATTTTCATAGAGGTCGTTCCATTGATTTTATCATATCTCGAGAATGGCCTATCGTTGGAAGAAACATCGCCTGATAAAAAATATGACCACTCATTTACGGCCATTTGTTTTTGATATATCTAAAATTGGAAATTTGCTGCACGGATATTGGTAATGTTTCAAGATTATTTGATAATAGTTTAACGGTTGACTGGCGATTGATTGATGATTGTTTTAAGTTTTATAACAATTTTTTACCGCCTTACAATCATAAATGTTTGACAATTGTTTGAGACTGTTTTACGATTGATATTTAAATGATAATTTGATAATTGTTTAATGATTGACTGCCAGTTGTTAGACGATGATTGTTTGATGACTGTTCGACGATTGTTTGAAGACCTTTTGTGATTTTTTTGACGTTTGTTTGACTATTTTTGGACGATTTTTTTTTAATGATTGTTTACTATTGTTTGATGATAGTTTAACGATTTTTTGTTTCTTGGCTGTTTAGTGCTAATTTTTCCGGTATTTGAGGATTGTGTTATAGTTTTCTGGGTATGGTTTTATGATTGATTAACTATTGTTTGAGCACTATTTGTTGATCATTTGACAATTTTTAATATCAATTGTCAATTGCATAATATGTATGAACTCCCTAACCATCAGAAGGATTTTCTGGAAAATTTGACAATAGTCTAATCCACCAATGGGTTGCAAACAGTATAGTAGCATTTGCATCAAAATTTAAAATTTGGCACACGTCCACTAATTGCTCCAAGAAAGAGTTATACTAATTTTGGTTGAGATCCCTCGACTCTTTGAGGTACCTGCGTACCTTCAGGTTTTTCACTAATTATTGTTCTCAATGTATAAGCCGGAATTCTCAACAGAACTTTAAAAAAAAAATACTTTGGACCTCTTATTTTCACTTATTTTTCTTGTCAATTTAAGCCGCAATTCTAGACTCCCACGGAACTTACACTTAAATTCAATTTGATTAAAAAGTTACGCCTAAACGACTGCAACACTTATTGCCTGAATTATGTGCAACAATTTATATGACTTTTTCCAGAACATTTTTAACTTTGTTCTACAATCGGTAAATTTCTGTGATTTTTTTCGCTCAATCTAAAGAAGAGACCTTCACCTTTCACATGGTTATAGTACGAGTACCGAGCAAAACCGAGCCAACTTAGTTTTTGTCCAAAAAAAAAAACGATAACACTTAATTTTGTAGAGGTTTTTGATTTCCTAATATCTCCTGAACTGTATCCGAGATTAAGTCATTTTCCACTGCAGTCTAAAACCAAAGTTCTGTATCTTTATCAAATCGATATCAAGATTTAAGCTTTGAAACCATATTCGATGCATGAGCTACTGAGTTTGACGAAAAATTGTATTGCTTTTATTTTTAGAACATTAACCACATTTCAATACCTTTTTTAAAACACATAATATAACTTTTTCTTGAAAACAATTATTAATCCTTAATATCTCTATAGAACTATATCATTAGGTTTTTCAAAAGCAGTGGTCAAAAAATGGCTTTTTTGCAGCAAAAATACCATAGTGCGACGGGTCGAAGTTGCTGGTTTTTAAAATAATTTGCTAGCTACTAACTTGAGCCTTTGTAAGGCGCTTTTACTTTTGTACCCTTCATCGCCATAGGTGGGTTTGTAATGATGTTTGTAACGCATAGAAATATTGGTTTAAGACCCACCTTTTAGTATACAAATCGACTCATTCCCTGAGTTGTTTTAACGATGTCCATCCTCCTGCCTGGCTGGCCGGTTATCCATGTAAGCTTGTTATCATTGTACAGATGGTAACTTTAAAGATAATTTGATGAAATTTGGTACAGACTCATATTTTGGAAGATCCCTATAATTCTTGGATGAAATCGGATTACTATTTTTGGTACCTCCCACAGGGACGCCTTTCCGGAATAGAGTTTCTGGTCCTTTACAGCCACAAATTTAGTTGTATTTCAAAAATATTCATCGCAAATATTGCTTATGATAACCTTAATCAGTAAACCTAATTTTGTAGAAATCGGGCCATATTTAGCCATACCTCTCATATAAGACACATTCTCGAAAGATGTTTATATACATATAAAAGTACAAAATCGTTTATTACTCTAGAGATAAATACATTTGATTACCAAAACTTTGCACAGATAAGTAGTTTGTAAATATAAACCAATAACCAAAAAATTTTGTAATAATCGATCCACAATTGACCCTTGCTCCTATATAAGGCTCTTAGCCATAAATGACATAAATCTCGAAATTTTGAAAAAATATCATATAGTATATGTATGTATGACTCTAAGACTTAAAAAAACTTGTTTAATTGTTGATCCATATTTGACCTTAGTAGCGAAGGGTATGATATAGTCGGGCTTGACTGACTATAGCTTTTCTCGCTTGTTTTTTGATAGTGGTTGGGGATTGTTCTGATGTAGTTATGGAAATATTTTCTACTTTATCAAAATAAAGGTCACCCTAATAAAGATACATACATATATTTTCTTAAAACGCATAAAATAACACAATGTCACAACCACTTGACAAATTGTGGCCAAGCATTATTATCTGAACGTCACAATCAAAGAAGCAGCAAATAGTTGCGACATCAAGAGGAACGAAAATAACTACATATGTAACTATGTATATTAGGGTTATAACATTTTGCAATTTTTGCGAATATCATATTCTTCATCACATAACCACATAGACAATGAAAAAATATTAAGAAATAATGTCTTACTTTTTTGCGATCGTTAAAAAAGTTCCCGCACCAAACGCGATATAATTTTGAATAAAAATTTGAAATTTTTTCTTAAAATTACAAGAATATAACAAGATCTTTCCATGTGTAAGAAGAAGGCCACACAAAAATCGCGATATTATGGAAATTAAAAAAATATATATATTTTTTAAATTTCAATTGGTGCGGAAACTTTTTTGGCCAATATGGTCTAAAGAAATGTATTTTTGCAACAAGTACTAAATTGCCCATCGCATAGTGGGATGAAGAAACTTTGTGCAAAAAAAGTTATAGCCCTAATGTATATACGAGTACATTCATACATACACATATCTATAGATATGAACATGCAACAATGTTCAAGAACAAAATATCATCAAGAATGGCTTAAATAGCAAATAGCAACAATACCATATCAGCCTTTAATTTTTGCACGTGGTTGAAATACCAAAAATTACGCTGGCTCTGAGGCCAGCTATGTATGAAATGCAATGTACAATACAAAGCTATGATAATAATAAATACTTGAAATAAAAGTGTGTATGTATATGTAGCCATTGCAACAGAAAGGATGAAAACCTAGACAAATGCAGTCAACCGCCAGTACTATAGAAATAACAATGATGCCAATGACGACGTTCAACATAAGTTAAAACTATGATTGTATGTATGTATATATAAACAAGCAAACAGAGCATAAGCCACAAGCCAATATGCATTCCTTTAGTTAAAGTGAATTCGTATATGAGAAAACGTAAACGCATACATAAATAAATATGCACGCAATATAACCCGGTAGTTTCCTCTGTAATACCGCTTAAATAGCTAACGATTTCACAAACTGCTTGCTATTAAAAGGATTTGACAAGTTACATCATGAGTTGGCTACCAACTATCTAAAATTGCTTGCTAATTCACTAGTATTTTAAAATGGCCCTTAAATTTGAAGCAGCTGGGTAAAAAAAAAATTAAGTTGTCAACAAACGCAGGATGTCTTATACATTGTTATTACATACATTGAAAAATATCCAAAATTGTGTATATATTTTGGTATGGATTAACATGAACATACTATTATTATTTTAAACAAGTCGTTTAAGTTCTTACGTAAAGTTGTACATACATAATCCGAGGTCAGAGTAATAAGACATAAGAAATTTCCAAGAACTGCTTTAATCAAAGCAGCAAGAAGCTATAGTTTATAGCGAACATGACATCCTTACATAATACTGCAGTTGACGAAAAGTATCCACTAGAGCTTCATTTAAAAACAAGTAAGAAAATTCTATCATCGGTCATGCTCGACTATTTGATACCCTTTAAACTTAGTTTAATATGGACCAACAATTTAATATTTTTCTTTAATTCTTACAGCCTGTCCAACGATGTCGAACGAAAGTAAGTCACCCATTTTCGTTCGAATAATCGTCCCACTATCTTTGGACTTATCGTTCTTCTGGCATTACGTTTTGAAACGTAAGATATTTGAAAATTGTCAAATTTCAATGTTGCCTAATCGAGAGTTCGACAAATTTATCAACAATTTAAGAAAAAAACAAGTAAGAGTGTTATATTCGGCTATGCCGAATCTTATATACCCACCATCAAGTTGTGTTAAATTTAGAAAGATATCTCATATATCTTCAAGAGTGTTGATAATTCAAAATCTGGACCAAAACTGAAAAAATCGCTAAGCTAATTGGTACTGTTGGTAAAACCTTTGGACTAAATTCGGTTGCCGTAGCTTTATAGTTCAACATTTAAAAATATTTTAGTGGTTTCCCCAGTATTTACTTTGATCAAAATTCGGTTTCATAACCGGGTGTAGTTTTACATTAATAAGTTGTTAAATACTTTTCGTTGTGCTTAATATGTAGTTAGGCTAAACACGTTAATAGTAATACGACAGGTCCATATATTTCGTTGGGAGTTCCTAATGCATTCATCATATATAAAGTCTGGGCTGAACATTGATTGATGCCTATCTAATTTCATAGGTGCAATCTTAATATTATGAATGTACCTCCAAATCTTTTTGATTGTAGATAAAAAAAAGGGGATGTTATATATATAAGAATTATAGCCAAATGTTGACCGATTGTAGCAAAATTTTACACACTGGCTGGTATATATATATATATATAGAGCTTATTCTTGCAAAATTTAGTGGCCATAGCTATCATAGTTTCTAATTTAATAGCTTTTAACTGGCCTTTGCTAAAATGTTTGGTTTCCGTGAGTGTTTTTTATATGAAAGCTAAAGTCAAATATGGAGTGATTCCTATAAAATTTGATAAACTGATCAAAAATTGCACAAAACTTCCCTATTTTAAATTTACAGCCTGTCCCACGATAACGAACGAAAGATTATGCAAACGAAAGTAAGTCACCCATTTTCGTTCGAATAAGCGTCCCACTATCTTTCGACTTATCGTTCTTCTGGCTTTACGTTTTGAAACGTAAGATATTTAAAATTTGTCAAAATGCAATGTTGCCTAATCGACAGTTCGACAAATTTATCAACAATTTAAGAAAAAAAGGCGCTGAAATCTGTAAATTTGACTATTAATATTTTAAATAAAATTTTTCCAAAATATTTTTTTAATACAATTTGTACGAATCTCTAAAGCCGATTCTTGTGGAAAATGTTAAAATTATATCTTAAAATTTTTGTATGGGAGCTCTATTTAAAACTGAACCGCTTTTGTCCATTTTCAACACATATGTTTTTCAAGATATCCGAAATACTTTTGTAAAATTTTGTCCCTCTAGCTCTTTTCGTTAAGGCGCTATCGTGCTTTTATCTGACGGACAGACGGATATAAACAACCTTTTCTTTATGTATTTTTGTGTTTCCATAAGTTTTTATATGGGAGCTATGGTCAAATGGTGACCGATTGTAACAAAATTTTGCACACTGGCTGGCATTGATATAAGACTTTCTTGTGCCAAATTTAGTGGTTATATCTGTTATATCTGTTATACTTTTAGATTTATTGGCATTAAAGTGTATTTTAGGTAAAATTTAGGCTGTGTCTAGTAAAGTTTGTTATTTATTAGCAAATAAGCGATTAGCCTAGACGAGGTTATACGGGAGCTATGGTCAAATGTGAACTGATTTTGCCCAATTTCAATACCAAAATTTTCCCAGCGATGAAGAATATTTTTACTAAGCTTCAGTGAGCTAGCTTTTTTCGTTTAGGCGTTATCGTGATTTCAACAGACGGACATCGCTCAATCGTCTTAGAATTTCATAAGGATTCAGAATATATATCGTTGGTTTTTGAGCCAATATTAAGGAAATTACAAACGGAATTGCAATCTCAATATACCCCCATTCTTTTTGATGGTGGGTATAAAAAACGCTGAAATTTGTAAATTTTACTATCAATATACAACATTGTGCATTTAAGATAAATAAAATTTTTCCAAAATATTTTTTAATACAATTTGTACTAATCTCTGAAGCCTATTCTTATGGAAAATGTTAAAATTATGTCTTAAATTTTTTTTTTTTCAATAAAATAAAGTAAAGTTATATATAACCTATAACTTTTTCTTAAAACTTATTAATATTTAAGATATAAGGCAAAGCCATTTCGTGCAATATTTCTTAGTAAGTAAGAAATTTTGTAACTTCTATCTATTAAATAAATAAATAAAAATAAAAAAAAAATAATTTACGTTACGTTCGCATTCATTTTCGTTCGACTTGTCGTACTGGAAACTTTTAGTGGGACGCAAATCAGCTGTTTTTCGTTGAGAATGCGAACGATTGAAAACGTTCGATATCATGGGATAGGCTGTTAGTGACATATCTTCACTACCTTTTCTCTTGTAGTTAAAGGGATATTTGACTCCAATTTTTTTTCTTTCATTTTTTGACATGACTTCTGGCCCGGCGATTAATAGTTTTAGAGATTTTTATAAAAAGTAGTATGTATAAACTATATAAATTTATTGTTGTTGCTCGTTTTTGACATTTTTACCATTTTTAAGCCACTCTTATCTTTTGAACCAAACAATACAGAAAAGAATTTTGTAATGCAGTCAATAAATGTGAGAAAAATATTGAATACGTATTTGGTACTTTTCGATTTCGGGGGCCAAAAAGGGGATAAAATTATAACATAACACCTCATGACATAATATGAATAGGAACAATATGTTAACTGCGTTTTGGTACCAAGTACCAAATATGCATTTGTAACTTTTTAGAAATTAGAGGATAAAATGGAAAAAAATTGGTAAAGTTATAACTTTTAAACAAATGAATGTTTTTCTGTCTGTATGTCCTTTATAGAATAGTAAACTATGCATATAAACCATGTTATGCTCATGCAATAATCTTCAGCTAAAGTTGTTGCGCAAGAGACGACGGAGGTTTTTAAGTTGATATCACTATCCGACAGGTGGCGCCACTGAAAATTACTCTAAATGAATTCAATCGTAAACTGTGAATTTGATCATGCTATGATTTTTTAATGGGTATGCAAAATATCCAATAGGTGGCGCCACCGAAAATTACTTAAATTGAACTAAATTGTAAACTGTGCATTTGATCATGCTATGATCTTTAGCAATGTTGTTACTCATAAGCCGACGAAGGTTTCTTATTTCGTATGAACAGTTTCCGATAGGTGGCGTCACTGAAAATTACTCAAAGTGAATTAAATCGTAAGCTGTGCATTTGATCATGCAATAATCTTAAGCAAAGTTGTTGCACATGAGTCGACGAAGGTTTCTTAGTTGGTATGAACAATTTCAGATAGGTGACGCCACTGAAAATTACTCAAAATGAATTAAATCGTAAATTGTGCCTTTTATCAGGCTATGGTATTTAGCAAAGTTCTTGCTTAATTCGACGAAGGTTTCTAAGTCTGTATGACCAATTTCCAAGATTATTCATATTAAACTATGCATTTCATTATGTGTTGATAAGACAAAATGAATAAAATTATTCGAAATTAATTGGATATTTGTGTACCGTCTTTTCTCTAAATTTATTTTAATTGGTTAGCACTTTATAAAAAAAATATACGAAAACTTTAAAATTCGTCTCGATATACTTAACATAAAACTCCGGGCAAGGCTCGGTCGCCCAGGTACTGTATATTATTTAAAAGCATGCATTTTTCAAGTTACTATAAACAGCATTAAAACTATCAGGATCGCCTATATGATCGTTAGTTGCCAGATGACAGCACTGCTTTTGCCTAATCTGAAATGCAACCCTCGATTCTAGACTGTAGCTTATAAAGTAAATATTATCAAAGTCACAAATATTCTCGCAAGTTCGCCGCCATTGAATATAATCACATGCACATTCATACAATAAACGGTTCATTGAGAGAAAAAAAAATTAAAAATCATAAGGCTCGTTAGCGCAATAAACGCATACTCTGGCAAAACAACCTAAAAAAAAAAACAAGAACAAGTAGCAAGTCAGACAATAAAAATCATCTAGAAAATAAACGAGGAGCAAAGAACACAAAACTGCTAATGTAATTGTGTAAATATGGCAGTTGAAGTTGAGCGTAAGCCAAAATTCAGCAAAACAATAAAGTGCACAAAAGCGTATAAACATAAATTACACTTTAATTTTCACAAATTAGCTACGGATTATAAATCAGTTAATTTTTTATAGCCATTCCCGTTTTGTCTCTATCTTGCTTCGTTCTTGGGAAGGAAATAGAAGTAGGGTTTGTGTTGAGGAAAAAAAAATAGCATAGGAATTTTAGTTATTAATTTAAATTCTGTTTGGATTTTTTTTTTGGTAACGTTGCCAACCAAGAGAGATTTGTATGTGCAAATACATGGGTCGTATGTAAGATACTTTTGCATTTCATTGTGGTTATACAAGAATTTATATTTATGACTTTATCATTCAATTTTTGAGATTGGGATAATTTGTTGGAGGATTTTGTAAAGTTTAATAACAAGTTTCATTGGCTTTGGAAGAAGTTTTGATTTTTTTTTGACCATGTCTGTGCAGACTTAGATAGGTTAGCAGAAGCAATAAATCCTTTGAATTATAATTCAAATTTGAGTTACATATACATATATTTATACTAAATAACAGTAGGGTAGAATTGGGAGCATTTGCCACTTTTTTTTTAAGTGCTCTAGGTTTCTTACCGTGAGAGTTATCACAATTTTTTTTTCTCCATAGGTACCTATATTTAAGCTGTGTTGGTTCAGATTTCCTACGGCTTTTCTTTATGTATCAAATTTGAAAAATAGCAAATTAACTAAAAGTGGCCAATGTGCCCTATCCATGGGGCACATTTGCCAATAAGTTTGGTACAAAGAAGAAGTAAAAATATTGTTGTAATATACAAAATAAACAAACAAAAAAATTAATTCAAGTTCATTTCACATGGATAAATTAAACAAAACAGTAAAAAATTCAGAGATCAAAATTTAAACTATTGGGCCTCTGTTAACATTGTACTGTGATATATCAACATTAAGAAAAAAAAATGTTAAGATGGAAGATGGATTGGGCCTTGTAACCCAAATACGATATCCTTTTTAGGGATATTACAAATGTCGGGCTCAAAAAATGTCGACGAGTTGTTTTGTTATATGTGTTTGGCAAATGTGCCCCAGGCAGAGTCGTTAGAAATAAAGAACTATTTTTCACATAAGAAATAGATTAATTGATAAAAACTTAAAATATTTGTTCTCAATACTATATTGTTCATTAAACTAATGAATAATTTCTTATGATAACAAAAAAACTAAGGAAAATATTACAAAAATACTGGTAGCAAAATATTTTTCAGGATCTGCTGAAACAATAAATCACGCCTGATGTTTTAAATATGAAAGCTACAGCAGTCAAAATTTGAGATATAGAATATCAATGATAAACGAATATTAAATCGATTACAGCATCAAAAAAAATAAGTTAGTTTTCAAGAAAATTAGTGGTGGCAAATGCGCCCCTATGGCAAATGGTCCCCTCCTACCCTAAGTCTTAAGATATTTTATGTCATTTGTTATACACTGCTACGGCAGCTGGCTTGGTAGGTGACCAATCTATGCAAGAGCATCCTGATGAATGAAGCCATTTCTATCCGAAGAAATCGGACTATAAAACTTAATATTGGCATGAAAGAAAGTTTAAAGTTTGCGACATGGAACGTACGAAATACGAACGCACGCTATACGAAACGGGGAAATTAGAACAACTAAGACGAGAAATGTTACGTTATAAAATTGATTTGTTGGCGATGCAAGATGGAAAGAGCAACAGAAGATACGGAATGTTAATACTGTGCTTCTTTACTCCGGCCGCCCGGAAGGCGATGAGCGTAGTAAGGGTGTGGGATTCCTAATATCAAAAAAAAAATAGCTAAGTCAGTGATAGCATAGTATCCTATCAAAGAGAGGCTCATGGCAATAAAACTCAAAACTGAGGCTCGCAATTCTATAATTATCAATGTCTACGCTCCTACTGAAATCCAATCTGAAAACGATAAAAATGAATTTTATGATGTACTAAGTTGTTGGATGAACGGCTATGTACTGTAATATTACACTTGGCGACTTTAACGGCAAGGTAGGTTCAAACAATACCGGTTTAGAGCATTGCATTAGTAAATATGGTGTCGGAGTAAGGGACGATAATGGAGAAAAGCTGATCGAACTATGCTGCGAAAATTAACTGGTTGTGGGTAGCACTATTTTCCCTCATAAATTAGAGCTTAAAATAACCTGGATATCTTAGAACGGCGTTACTAAGAATCAAATCGACCATCATCGACGACCATCTTAACTTGATGTACGCTCGAGGCGTGGAGCAGATGTAAATAGCGACCATCATTTGGTAATGTACAAAATTCGATCAATGGCTGCAGCTCTGAGGTCTGATACGGCGAAAGCATATCGGCATTGGAATGCCTTTAATACTTCCATAAGGAATAGCTACCAGATGTAATAAATAGCAACGGCGCTTGTATTAATGGAGTTTCTATATGTGTCACACTAACGTACAATGAACTTGGTCAACAAACTCTAGAATTTAAAGATCACAAATGGAAAATTTGGGTAACACACAAAATTTGGGTTAATGTGGCTTACGAAAGTATGAACTTTCAAATACATTCTCACGTGATCAAGAACATGCTCACAAATAGATTATCTGAAGTTAACAGCAACAGAGAGGGAAAAAGTAGATAAAAGAAAATGTTGCTATACTCTTTACAGCATATAAGAGAAATATGTTGCTCTGCTTTTAGACATAAACAGAATAATAACAACATCAACAGAAACATTATAGAAAACTAGGGGAAGAATTAAAAGTAGTCAACTTTGCACAATGGGGCGGATAACTTAAAAATTCGTGACAATATTTTGTCTTTACTAGTAGCCGAGGTAACAGGACACTGTCTCATAGCAATGACTGACATTTACAGAAGCTCTGATGAGGAGAACTAGAAGTCACTTAACATTTTTTATACAACTTTGGGTTCTTTTTTATATTAAGTTCCAGGTAATTCGGCTAACATAGATATTGGCCGACTTAAGAACTTTTTTAAGTTATTCTGATAATTTAGAAACGGGAGCCATTGACAGCTTCTAAGGTAATATAATGGATTTTACAGTCTGTATGATTCTGATTATCAGTGCGCAAGGTATACCCAACCTTTCCTTACAATCCTTATGTAAAACTCACTTATTTAAATCTTTTCAATAAAATATTTATAAAAAAAAAAACCTTTTTTGATGAATCCGACTGTATCCGACATCGCATTTTCCCATAGTTGGTAACAAGGCAACAACAAAGTCTTGGAAGTAAAGAAGAGAAAAAACAGAAATTTTTGTAAACTTCTCTCTATTTTGTCACTTTTCAAAAACAATATAATTCTTATTTAATCTGTCGTGCTATGTGTGATTTTCGATCTGTCTAGAATTAGGAATACTACTCCTGATGTAGATGGCATATTTTTAATAAACTGTTTATTACAATATTAAATAATTGTAATAAATTGGAATCCGATTATCGATTAACGAAAAAAAAAATATTTCTATCTACTTTGCAATTAAAGAAACTAATTAGATTTTTATAAAAATGGATATATGGAAAATCATACATTATCTTCATAATAAACTTAAACTTAATAAACAGATTATTTTAAAGTAAATTGAACCGTAGTAGATACATTTTGATCCTACCAACCATTATTGTTCTTATTATTAAATACTAATAGACATCTAGATAGGTTGTCAAATTCTTATGAAAATTTGTTTACTTAAAATTTTCTAATTTTAATACCCGTCAAAACCATTAAAGATTTTTTTTTTAATATTAAGAAAAATTTTAGCCCTTAAGCATTATATAATATTTGCTTTTATATTTGAAGTACGAAAAAAAATAATAATAAATAGAAATAATTTAGCTAAATGAATTGAAAATAAAATTTGCATTAACAAATTGTTTGAGCATGAGTAAATTTTTCATATTTTAATATCTCTTTTTCTTCATTTTTTTTGGCAATTATAAAAGACTTAAACTTTAACAAACAAGAACAAAAAAAATCTGTATAGAAAGAATGGTTTCCGTGGCTCTACAAAATATTATACCTAAACAAAGTCAGATTTTTGTAGTGAAGACAGGAGGAAACAAAACAAGTCAACAACAAAATCAGAGGGCAACTGTTGCAACGCAACGCTGACCAAACCAACGATCAAAAACGAAACGTGGTCAGAAAGTTTAAACTAATTTTGTTAAAAGCTTTTAATGAAATATTTTTTTTTGTTTTACTTACATAAGAATTCAAAAATGAACACACTTTCTGGAATCAGATATAGGACGCTATACAAAATTTGCAGTGTTAGACTTATACAGTATGTAGCACTAGAAAATTGCCCCACAGTTTTGAGGCCACACATTTTCCAGCTATTTAATACGAATATGCCAAAAGAAAGAATACACTAACATGATTTTCCTAAAGGACTGAAAATGAACATATGAACATTGCTTTTATAAAAAGAAAAAATTTTAAATACGCAGTGAGATTAAGACTATAAGATACATTGTGTCACCACGATAGCTTGTAATAGCTTATGGTTTGCATATACTAATACTAATACTAATACTAATACTAATACTAATACTAATACTAATACTAATACTAATACTAATACTAATACTAATATACTATACTAATACTAATACTAATACTAATACTAATACTAATACTAATACTAATACTAATAAATA